>ONZH01025778.1:0-24894 GCA_900303285.1 Rhinella marina
AAATGTGAAAAATATGAAAAATATATATAAGAGTCACATAAATAAAGAGTAAAAAAAGATAAAAAAAAGATAAAAAAGAACTGGGTAGTTCACTTCCGATGATATACCGGTGGTCACTAAAATTGACAGTTATTATCCTGGATATACTGGTCTGGATCAAGGCATCCAAAGAGTTAAAGTCTCCACTGCACTAAGTATTTGTATTCCTTGTTGTTGAGTAAACCTGTTATTCTCCAATATGACTATATCAATACACCTATTGGTTCATTGGTGGTTCAGTGATTTATGGTATGTCTATATCCAATATTAATATAGTAATATATAACAGTCCATAAATTGGTGGTTCAGTGGTTTAGTTAATCAAACAATCTTAGGTAGTACTTTACCACTCTCGGTGTCCTGCAGGTCCGCTCTGCGGTAATTCTGCGGGGTGTATTCACCGTAGCGTCGTGGCTGCAGTCCGTTGGTGCCTATATTCCTGTATTTCTTTGTCCGCTGTGTGATCTAGTTACTCCGATAGGTGAGCGGCATACTTGGTTGGCGCGCGATCCAAAAGTGCACCTTTTTCTCTCTGATGGCGTGTCACGTGGCGTCCCACGGTGTTACGCTTTAGCCGGCAGGTAGTTGATTCTCCGGGATACTATGTATCAAGCTCTTAACAAGCTCTTCACAAGCGTCTGATTTATATCCTGAGTTTGGAAAATACAGCTGATATAAAAGTAATATTTCAGAGATGTATAATCATAAGCCTCTCCTTTTTCTCCAGATTGTTCACTGCTATCCCATACACGTTTCAGGGTTAACACCCCTTCCTCAGTGGTCAGCAGTATGTATGTTTAATCTGGTCTTTTTATAGCCCCTATGTGGGGGGGGGCGGAGGAGTTAGTTAATTACTCTCTCATTTGGTCTCTTAATAAGCAGTGACCCATAGATGTTGGGAAAACCTGGAAGGGAGTGGACTAGGATATTATCAAGGATTGCATATATCATAGCTTCAATTGAAAAAAGCCTAAATTCTGGGTTATAATGCACACATTGAGACATACATGTAGTAGTATGATCTAATAATACTAATAATATAATGTAGTATAATAAATCACATTATAATGGGCAATAGATTTGTATAATCTAGTAATACTAATAATATAATAATATAATATAGTATTCAAGCGACAATAAAAACACCTTGTAATGGGCAATAGATATATCAATAACTCATCCCTGTTATCACTATTGCTTGTTTATTTTATTTTTGTTTGTTGGTGCTACTCCTGTTCACTTTATTTAGATGGATATGTAAATATGGGTAAGTATTTCTTCTATCAATTCTTTCTTTTTCCTTAATCTTATTCTTATTTAGTGATTCATTCTCACTAAATAAGAATAATTGTGTAACAGTGAAAGTTTGGGCGCTAAAAACCAAAACAAAAAATAAATTTATTATGGTACAGTACTAAAAGAAAGGGAAAAGGGGAAATGCCCACAGTGTAGTGTGTGGACTCAAAACAACACTGAGCCACACAACTATGCGAAGTTCTAGTGCACCCCAAAATGTGCTAAAACGTAGGGCACGCTATGGGATATAAACTGGAGTATGGGTCGACCAGTTAGTAGAATGCTGGTCCTCTTAGTGACCCATTGCTCTGTCTCCAATATCCAATTGTGCCTTGGATAACCTTATCTTGTCTGGGCAAAAAAGGCAATGTAGCAAATTACTGCCCTAATCTGTGCCCCAGGCAAGGTCTTGTCTGTTGGAAAATATGGCCCTATACATATCCTAATATCAATTGCTCTGCTCGACGCGTTTCTGGGTTCCTTAAAAACCCTCATCAGGAGCTGCATGTAAGCAAACAAGTAATCGCCATATGAGCGCAAGACAAACACACACATAGAGCGCACGCCACCTCTGTCTGTGGCGGCGCCTCCGGCACTAGTGCGGCCGTAAAGCGGCCGCCGCATATGCCCGTATAAAAGAGGGAGGTTCCTCCCCTCCCAAGCCTCCGTCAACCAATCAGCCGCCGTCTAGCCATAAGGGATGGAGCGCTCAGCCGAGACAGCTCCCCGTGCTAGGCAGCACTGTCATCAAGTATGATTGAACAGAAAGTATCGACAATAGTTGATACATATTATGGGAACAAACGGCGGTATGTTATAGCTAAGTGCTACAGCGACATCATGTAAAGTGCGACAAGAGATACGATGCACTACTGATATATTTAATTCCAGGATTCCAGCATTAGCATAAATGTATCGGATGGAATAGATACATAGAATACATAGCGAACATAAAGTAGATGTAAAAGGTACAAGGGGTACATAAGTTGGCATACGCTGACAGCCACTGCATATAGCCGTAATCTACTATGATAGGGTCTACCAATCCACTAGGTGAAAAGGGGGGGCATGTTGCCAATCCACTAGGTAAAGAAGGGGGGGGGGGCATATTGCAACTCATATATTTTAGATTGATCCGTACAGACATCAATAACATAAACTAATACCTGCACTCAATTCACCAGATAAAGAGTACCACTGATGATATAAAGCATAAATTGCTAAGTTCAGTGCAACCCCCACACAGCTGCACACCACATATCAAAATGTGGTCTCACGGGAGGGATGGGGGGGGGTGAAATACAGGTTAAAGTAAAGATGTCGGGATATCCAGTTATACACTATAGCACATGTATAGTCCTAAAATAGAATAACGGACTACCCCGCTGCACTATAGTGATAATAAGACCTAGCAAAGGAGGATGGAAATATTGCTGCCCCCAGGTGGATGGAACTAAAGGGAATATCCAATAATATCCTAATACAGAAAACATGTAAAGGATATATGATCATTAAGTCCATCAGGGCGCACTGTTTTCAGGCGAAATATCCATTGTGCCTCCTTTTGTAGAAGGCGTTTGTCCAGATCCCCTCCTCTAGGTGATGGTCTCACAATCTCCACCCCTTGGAACTGTAGCATAGTCGCATTGGATGCGTGCATATCAGTCATGTGGCGGGCTATAGGTGTATCCGCACATTTCCGAATATCTGCCAAATGCTCACCAATGCGTCTCCTGAATTGCCTAATGGTTTTCCCCACATACTGTATGCCGCAATTGCATGTTGCCAAATATACTAGGCCCGTGGACTTACAGTTAACAAATGTCCTGATGTTATACACACGGCCTGTACTAGTACTAATAAAGGTACTCCCCTTTTTTATGGAGCTACACGCTATGCAGGTACCACATGGAAATGTCCCCTTGGGAGGATCTTGAAGCCAATTAATAACACGAGGTTTAGGCTGGAAAAAACTGTGGACTAGACGGTCCCTGATACTTCTTCCCCGACGATATGTAATGCATGGACTATCCCCTACCAAATGACCCACATCTGGGTCCTCCTTCAGGATACCCCAGTAGTCAGAAATCACACCCTTGACGGCGTCATGTGCCTCATCAAAGTTTGCAATAATTCTCATGGGCCCTACTGCATCAGTGTGTACCCTGGGATTCAATAATGCGATTTATTCTGGAACACAATACGTTCCTTTTTCACAACAGATATTACCATCAGTTGAAGGGAGTCGCCATGGGTAGCCCCTGCGCGCCCACGTTCGCCAATCTCTATCTAGGAAAATGGGAACGGGACATAATGGCAGATGACACACTTACAGAATGGACATCGTCGATAGTTATTTGGTTGAGATATATATCGACGATGTGCTCATTCTTTGGCAGGGGGATGAGACCTCTTTTACATCGTTCGTGGAGAGACTAAATAATAACGAATGGGGTCTGTTCTTCACTAGCGAAATCCACATGGAATCTATCACCTTCCTTGACCTGACGATCTTTAAAAACAGTGATGGTACCCTGGGTACGCGCCTGTATAGAAAAAATACGGCCACCAATAGTTTATTGAGCTGGCACAGTTATCATCCACCGGCGCTAAAGAAAGGAATCCCGAAGGGACAATACCTGCGCATAAGACGCAATTGTTCCAATTTGAGGGATTTTAGGTTAGCGGCCGGTGATTTACAACAGAGATTTACACGGCGGGGGTACCCGAATCATGTGCTAAAACAAGCATATCAGCATGCGCTCGGGTGTGAGAGGGCACCATTATTGAATCCCAGGGTACACACTGATGCAGTAGGGCCCATGAGAATTATTGCAAACTTTGATGAGGCACATGACGCCGTCAAGGGTGTGATTTCTGACTACTGGGGTATCCTGAAGGAGGACCCAGATGTGGGTCATTTGGTAGGGGATAGTCCATGCATTACATATCGTCGGGGAAGAAGTATCAGGGACCGCCTAGTCCACAGTTTTTTCCAGCCTAAACCTCGTGTTATTAATTGGCTTCAAGATCCTCCCAAGGGGACATTTCCATGTGGTACCTGCATAGCGTGTAGCTCCATAAAAAAGGGGAGTACCTTTATTAGTACTAGTACAGGCCGTGTGTATAACATCAGGACATTTGTTAACTGTAAGTCCACAGGCCTAGTATATTTGGCAACATGCAATTGCGGCATACAGTATGTGGGGAAAACCATTAGGCAATTCAGGAGACGCATTGGTGAGCATTTGGCAGATATTCGGAAATGTGCGGATACACCTATAGCCCGCCACATGACTGATATGCACGCATCCAATGCGACTATGCTACAGTTCCAAGGGGTGGAGATTGTGAGACCATCACCTAGAGGAGGGGATCTGGACAAACGCCTTCTACAAAAGGAGGCACAATGGATATTTCGCCTGAAAACAGTGCGCCCTGATGGACTTAATGATCATATATCCTTTACATGTTTTCTGTATTAGGATATTATTGGATATTCCCTTTAGTTCCATCCACCTGGGGGCAGCAATATTTCCATCCTCCTTTGCTAGGTCTTATTATCACTATAGTGCAGCGGGGTAGTCCGTTATTCTATTTTAGGACTATACATGTGCTATAGTGTATAACTGGATATCCCGACATCTTTACTTTAACCTGTATTTCACCCCCCCCATCCCTCCCGTGAGACCACATTTTGATATGTGGTGTGCAGCTGTGTGGGGGTTGCACTGAACTTAGCAATTTATGCTTTATATCATCAGTGGTACTCTTTATCTGGTGAATTGAGTGCAGGTATTAGTTTATGTTATTGATGTCTGTACGGATCAATCTAAAATATATGAGTTGCAATATGCCCCCCCCCCCTTCTTTACCTAGTGGATTGGCAACATGCCCCCCCCTTTTCACCTAGTGGATTGGTAGACCTTATCATAGTAGATTACGGCTATATGCAGTGGCTGTCAGCGTATGCCAACTTATGTACCCCTTGTACCTTTTACATCTACTTTATGTTCGCTATGTATTCTATGTATCTATTCCATCCGATACATTTATGCTAATGCTGGAATCCTGGAATTAAATATATCAGTAGTGCATCGTATCTCTTGTCGCACTTTACATGATGTCGCTGTAGCACTTAGCTATAACATACCGCCGTTTGTTCCCATAATATGTATCAACTATTGTCGATACTTTCTGTTCAATCATACTTGATGACAGTGCTGCCTAGCACGGGGAGCTGTCTCGGCTGAGCGCTCCATCCCTTATGGCTAGACGGCGGCTGATTGGTTGACGGAGGCTTGGGAGGGGAGGAACCTCCCTCTTTTATACGGGCATATGCGGCGGCCGGTTTACGGCCGCACTAGTGCCGGAGGCGCCGCCACAGACAGAGGTGGCGTGCGCTCTATGTGTGTGTTTGTCTTGCGCTCATATGGCGATTACTTGTTTGCTTACATGCAGCTCCTGATGAGGGTTTTTAAGGAACCCAGAAACGCGTCGAGCAGAGCAATTGATATTAGGATATGTATAGGGCCATATTTTCCAACAGACAAGACCTTGCCTGGGGCACAGATTAGGGCAGTAATTTGCTACATTGCCTTTTTTGCCCAGACAAGATAAGGTTATCCAAGGCACAATTGGATATTGGAGACAGAGCAATGGGTCACTAAGAGGACCAGCATTCTACTAACTGGTCGACCCATACTCCAGTTTATATCCCATAGCGTGCCCTACGTTTTAGCACATTTTGGGGTGCACTAGAACTTCGCATAGTTGTGTGGCTCAGTGTTGTTTTGAGTCCACACACTACACTGTGCCCAAACTTTCACTGTTACACAATCATATTTATTGGACGCTTACTTGCGCCTATGTTAGGTGGTGTATAAGCTAAATAAGAATAAGATTAAGGAAAAAGAAAGAATGACAGGGCACACAGGGTTTTTTTGCCACCCAAAAAAAAAAAAAAAAAAGACGTATTTAACAATGGACTTTGGTCTTTTTGGAACAGCGACAATCTTTCTACCTACCCAAATCCTATCCCTATAGTTTAATTCCCTCCTTGGGAAAATTTAACTGCAGCAGCAAATGAGGAACTGCGACCTAAATTAACAGTATTAAATACGGATGTCAGCTACAGAGACTTTTGAATGGTTGAATGGTTGTAATACGCTGTGCACCTAGCGTTACTGACAGGGCACACTTGGGTTTTTTTTTTGCCACCCAAAAAAAAAAAAAGACGTATTTCACAATGGACTTTGGTCTTTTTGGAACAGCGACAATCTTTCTACCTACCCAAATCCTATCCCTATAGTTTATTTCCCTCCTTGGGAAAATTTAGCTGTAGCAGCAAATGAGGAACTGTGACTTAAATCAACGGTTGTAATACGCTGTGCATCTAGCGTTACTGACAGGGCACACTTGGGGTTTTTTTGCCACCCAAAAAAAAAAAAAAAGACGTATTTCATAATGGACTTTTGAACAATGATACTAACCCTGCCTATAGAAATTATATCAATACGCAAATGTTATACAGCAATACGCAAAAGAAGTACTGAGGGCTTAACAGCAGAAATTATAGCAAAGTATGTCAGGTATATAGTATACAGAGAGTATCCTACAGCATGCCGCAGCAGCACATGTGGCATTAATAGCAGGCCACCTAGTGCTATTTTCCCCACCTTTAAAGTCAAATATCAGTAAATAAAGATTTGTGCCAGATATAATAGCTCTTAAAAGGGCTTTTGGGTCTTTTCTGAGCTATTTCTGTCCCTGCCTAGCGTGCTTCTCTCCATACAGTGTATGTCCCTCCTTGCTGTAGCAGCGCTTGTGGCATTAATGGCAGGCTACCTAGCGCTATTTTCAACACCTTCAAAGTCCTCAAATATAACAAAAAACAGTTTGTGCAGATATAATAGCCCTTAAAAGGGCTTTTGGGTCTTTTCTGATTGTTTTCTATCCCTGCCTAGCGTGTTTCTCTCCCTACACTCTCTGTCCCTCCTTGCTGCAGCTTTCCCTGTCTAACACTGGCCGGGTCACATGTCACCGGGTGCTTTATAGCACCCGATGACATGTTCCCGGCCAGCCAATCAGTGTAATGCCAGTAGCTAACATGGCTACTGGCATTACACTGAATGCCATACCTCCCCTCACGCTAATTGGCTAATTAGCGTGCAGGGAGGGGACTCGAACATGGCGTTCGAGCACATGCGGTATTTGGCCGAATACATTTATATAATGTAAATTTCACATTTTATTTGTTCAGTTCACTGTGTTTCCTCAAATTACCATGGCATCCACCTGTAATTCAGACCACTCTCAAAAGAAGGACTTAAAAACCCCTCCTTTAGGTCCAGCTAAGGCATGCCCCCGACTCAGTCAGGCCACGCCCCCTCCCACTCCGCAACCAACAGTGATTGAAAAATTGAAAGTAAAAATCAACTTCTGTAAGCTGCAGGGGAGAGAGGGTGACTTTCTCTCTGCAATGACACACACATACATTAAATAAAATAGATTAAATATACCTGTGCGGAGCAATGTTTTCTTCCACTGCTACCCACTGTGTTTCCTCATAAATTACCCTGGCATTGACCTGTAATTCAGGTCACCCTCAATAAAAGGACTGAAAAGCCCCCCCCAAGGTCCCGCTAAACCACGCCCTTGACCTGGTCAGGTCACGCCCCCTCCCACACCGCAGCCAATGGGGAATGAAAAAATAAAGGTAAAAATCAACTTCTGTCAGCTGCAGGGGAGGGAGGGTGACTTTCTCTCTGCAATGACACACACAGACATTAAATAGATTAAATATACCTGTGTGAAGTGATGTTTTCTTCCACTGCTACCAACTTTGTTTCCTCATAAATTACCATGGCATTGAACTGTAATTCAGGCCACCCTCAAAAAAAGGTCCTGCTAAACCATGCCCCCGATCCGGTCAGGTCACGCCCCCTCCCACTCCGCAGCCAATGGGGATTGAAAAAATGAAGGTAAAAATCAACTTCTGTCAGCTGCATTGACTTGACATGAAATATATGAAATATACCCAGGCGAAGCCGGGTCCTTCTGCTAGTCTCCTTATATTATAAAAATGAGTTTCTGTCTGTCTGTTCTTTATGTGCGACCAAACTACTTGACCAATCTTCATCAAATTTGGCACACATGTACATCAGGTGTCCGGGAAGGTTTTAGACCGGGTCTCAGCTCTGTAGGATGTACTGTTCCTGAGATATTCCCAAAAAATGACCTGCATTAGTCAATATTAGCCTGGAAGTCTTTCTTTTCATATCCCAACTGCCATACACATGGTCACATGTCTCTTATCAGCCAATAGAAGCTCACAGGTCCTTGGTCTCCACACACACACACAATTTTACTGCAGGTTTCCATAACAACCCAGCCCAGTAACAAGGCTGGTAATGAGAGGTAATTAGCAGTCAGCTGAGGTGCTCAGTTAAATAGGTAAATTTAGTGCTTACCTCCCACAGGCCTTGGCACAGCCTGCTTCTTACACACGGTCACATGCACACAATTTTACTCCAGGTTTCCATAACAACCCAGCCATTTTTATTTACTGCTGTAGGTCAGCTTTAGGCTAGGGCTACACAATGACATGTGTTGTGTGACATATAGGGCACAACTACTCTGCTACATGTGTCGTGAGACACTGATGTTGCACCAATGTTGTGCAACAATTATTATAATGGTAGTCTATGGTGTTGCACTACGTCATGAGACATGCTGCAACACCATAGCCTATTATTATAAAAACTGTTGTGCGCCAGGTCACAGATAAAGGGAGGGTCCCCTATGGAGGTCAATGCTAAGGGGCGGGGTGCTGTAGAGGTCACTTTTAAGGAGGCAGGCCCCTGATGAGGTCACTGTCAAGGGTTGTGGGGTGCTGTGAAGCTCACTGTTAAAGAGGTGGGCTGCTGTGAAGGTCAAAGTTAACAGGATGGGCTGCTTTAGAGGTCTCATTTTAAGGAGGAGGGGCACTGTGGGTGGGGGGTCAGTGTTAAGAGGTGGGGGGCTGTGGAGTTCATTGTTAAGGGGGCGGGGTGCTGTAGAGGTCACTGTTATGGGAGATAATGTCAATATCTTTTAATGACACACAGACATTAAATGAAAGAGATTAACTATACCCGTGCGAAGCTGGGTCCTTCTGCTAGTATATATATCTTACAGTATAAAAATGAGTTTCTGTCTGTCTGTTCTTTATGCGCGACCAAACTACTGGACCGATCTTCACCAAATTCATCACACAGGTACACCCTGTGTCCGGGAAAGTTTTAGACCGGGTCTCAGCTCTCTAGGACATAACATTCCTGAAATATTCCCAAAAAATGACCTACATTAGCCAATATTAGCCTGGAAGTCTTTCTCTTCAAATCCCAACTGCCATACTCTCCACATACACACAGGTTTCCATAACAACCCAGCCAGGTAATTAGCAGCCAGCTGAGGAGCTCAGGTAAATAGCTCCCCGAAACACAATTCAGTGCTTACCTCCCACAGGCCCTGGCACAGCCTGCTTCTTACACACATACATACAGTTTTATTCCAGGTTTCCATAACAACCCAGCCATTTTCCTTCACTGCTGTAGGTCAGCTTTAGGCTTGGGTTACACGACGACAATAAGTCGCACAATACATAGGGCACAACTTCACTGCTACATGAGTCACTGCTACATTGATGTCGCACAACAATTTTTATAATGATAGTCTATAGTGTTGCACTGCGACATGCTGCGACTGCGACAGTCACACAAAAATCTGTCTTGAATGGATTTTTTGCGACTGTCGTATCGCAGTTGCAGCATGTCGCAATAAGTTGCAGTGCGATACTATAGCCTATCATTATAAAAATTGTTGTGCGACATTGGTGCGACAAAATGTTGCATGACATGTCATTGTGTAGCCTTAGCCTTAAAGGGGCAGGGCGCTGTGGAGGTCACTTTTAAGGGGGCAGAGGCCACTATTAAAGGGGCAGCTGCTGTGGAGGTCACTGTTAAGGTGGCAGGGGCCACTCTTAAAGGGGCAGCTGCTGTGAAGGTTACTGTTAAAGGGGCGGGCTGCTGTGAAGGTGAAAGTTAAGGGGATGGACTGTTATGGAGATCCTATTTTAAGGAGGCGGGGCACTGTGGGGGGTCAGTGTTAAAGGGTAGGGGGCTGGGGCGTTCACTGTTAAGGGGCGGGGTACTGTAGAGGTCACTATTATGGGGGGATCTGGAGTTCACTTTTAAGGGGGCGGGGTGCTGTTGAGGTTACTGCTATTGGCAATACTGTCGATATCTTTTAACGACACACAAAAACATTAAATTAAATACATGAAATATCTGTATGAAGCGGGGTCCTTCTGCTAGTATATATATATACTAGCAGAAGGACCCGGCCTCGCCTGGGAATATTTCATCTATTTCATTTAATGTTTCTATGTGTCGTTGAGAAAGTCAGGAATGCAGCTGACAGAAGTTGTCAGCTTTAACAAGTTGAAGAAAACATCTTTTATTACTACTGAACAGTAGTAGTCTAAAATTAGTCTATTTCATTTAATGTTTCTGTGTGTCGTTGCAGAGACAAAGTCAATGCAGCTGACAGAAGTTGATTTTTACGATCTCATTTTTTCAATCTCCATTGGCTGCGGAGTGGAGGGGGGCGTGGCCTAACCAAGTTAGGGGAGTGGCTTAGCGAGACCTGGGGTGGGTGTTTTAAGTCCTTCTTTAGGGGGTGGCCTGAATTACATGTCGATGCCATGGTAATTTATGATGACACGCAATGGGTAGCAGTGGAAGAAAACATCTTTTATTACTACTGAATGGTCTTAGTCTAAAATTAGTCTAAAACATAAGTTAGATTTCTGGTAACCGGACTACCCCTTTAACAGTGTCACCCACAGCGCTCTGCTCCTTTAAAGCAGTGAAGAGATATGGCTTGGTTGTTATTTACATGAGCTCCTCAGCTGGCTGCTAATTACCTGGCTGGGTTGTTATGGAAACCGATGTGTATGTAGAGAAAATGACATTTGGGATTTGAAGTGTACAGGCTCCCAGGATAATATTGGCTAATGGAGATCATATTTTGGGAATATCTAGGGAATGGTACATCCTAGAAAACTGAGACCTGGTCTAAAACCTTCCCGGACACTTGATGTACCTGTGTGCCGAATTTGGTGAAAATCGGTCCAGTAGTTTGGTCACACATAGGGAACAGACAGACAGACAGACGGACAGACAGACAGAAACTCATTTTTATAATATAAGGAGATATATATTTAAAAATGAATTTCTGTCTGTTCTTTATGTGCGGCCAAACGACTGGACCGAACTGCGATAAATTTGGCATATAGGTGCATTAGGTGTTTGGAAAGGTTAGGCTGGGTCTCAGCTCTCTAGGACGTACAGTTCCTGAGAGATTCCCAAAAAATGTATTAGGCAATAGGAGCTCGCAGCTTCACTCACATTATAACATTCACACAATCACATGACTCTTATTATCCAATAGAGACTTGCAGGTCCTTCTTTCTTGACATATACAGTTACACCAGGTTTCCAACAACTCAGCCATTTTTCTTCACTGTTAAAGGTCACTGTTAAGGGGGCGTAGTGCTGTGGAGGTCACTATTAAGGGGACGAAGTGCTATGAATGTCACATTTTAAGACGGCAGGATGCTGTAGAAGTCTTATATTAAAGGGGTATTCCCATTTTACACAATGGGAGCATATTGCTAAGATATTTCTATGTAGCCGAGCCAGCACTCGGTTATTTTCGCCGGCCCCATAGTAATAAATGGAGGGCGGTTGCACATGCGCAGCGCGCCCTCCTTCACTTTGGGGGCTCTGTTCTCGATATACCTATAAGACAATAGGGGCATATCCTAGAGATATGCCCCCATTGTCTAAGATGGGAATAACCCTTTAAGGGGACAGGTTGCTATGGAGATCTTATAATAAGTGAGTGTGGTGCAGTGGGGGGACACTCTAAAAGCAGAGGAGCCCTGTGCAGGTCAATGTTAAGGGGGAGGGCCACTGTGCAGAGCACTGTACGGGGTCACTGTTAAGGGGCGGGCTGCTGTGGAGGTCACTGTTAAGGGGGTATAATGCTTTGGAGGTCACTGTTAATGGGGCGGACCACTGTGTAAGTCAATATTAAGAGGGCGGGGCTCTGGGAAGGTCACTGTTAAGGGGTAGATCACTATGGAGGGTTACAGTAAACACTGTGGACCACTGTGGAGGTCAGTGTTAAATGTGCAGGGTACTGTGGAGGTCAATGTTAAGAGGACAGGAGCTGTGGAGGTCATAGTTAAGGTGGCGGGGTACTGTGGAGGTCATTGTTAAGCGGGTGAGGTGCTGTAGAGGTCATTGTTAAGATGGTGAGTTCTGTGGAGTTCACTGTTAAGGGGCAAGCCACTGAGGTGGTCACTATTAAGGGGTTTTCAAAAATTCAAATTGGGCACATTGACTAATTTTTCCAAAAAAATTGATTCAATCTGAATTAATTTGTCACAAAGCTCATTATAAATCAGCTATTTCCCAGCAGGGAGCATGTATCTTGTGTACATCACTTTGCATTGCAGAAACATGCATAGCTAGTCTGTTGTGGTTGTAAAAAGTTAATGTGCGTCAGTATGACAGGCAGGCGACAGACATCACTCTTAGACTCTCACACTTCACTTATTTGGTCAGTTACGGGTCAAAAACTGCTCAAATAACTGAAGTGTGAACTCAGCCTTACAGGTCAATATTAGCATCAAGAATAATGTACTTAACCGTGCAGTGGCCTAAAATTGTACTGTAGAGTGAAAGAGCACTCTCCTTTTACACCGTCTGCGAGTCCACTTAGATTGCTAGAGAACCTGTTCTGTTACATGCTGATATAGGTAGTAGAGAGGGTGTCAGCAGTAAGTTTGTGTCATCATCACTGTTTATTTTTACCTTCTTCTGATCCGTCACAAGAACAACCCCAAAAACGGATCCTAGTGGACTTACTTACAGTGCCTTGCAAAAGTATTCGGCCCCCTGGAACTTTTCAACCTTTTGCCACATTTCAGGCTTCAAAGAAAACGATATAACATTTTAAGTGGGTCACAATAGTGAAGTGGAACGAAATTTATTGCATCATTGAAACTTTTTTTGTAATAATAAAACTGAAAAGTTGGGCGTGCAAAATTATTCGGCCCCCTTGCATTAATGCAAGAAGGAGAGTGATGGGGTGTTACGCCAGATGACCTGGCCTCCACAGTCACCAGACCTGAACCCAATAGAGATGGTTTGGGGTGAGCTGGACCGCAGAGTGAAGGCAAAAGGGCCAACAAGTGCTAAGCATCTCTGGGAACTCCTTCAAGACTGTTGGAATACTATTTCAGGTGACTACCTCTTGAAGCTCATTAAGAGAATGCCAAGAGTGTGTAAAGCAGTAATCAAAGCAAAAGGTGGCTACTTTGAAGAACCTAGAATATAAGACATATTTACAGTTGTTTCACACTTTTTTGTTAAGTATATAATTCCACGTGTTAATTCATAGTTTTGATGCCTTCAGTGTGAATCTACAGTTTTCATAGTCATGAAAATACAGAAAACTCTTTGAATGAGAAGATGTGTCCAAACTTTTGGTCTGTACTGTATGTATAAAACAATGTGGACACCATCAAATTTTTCCTGAAATTCAAATTGAATTCCACTTCGTCAACTTCGATTCGCTCAACACTAGCAGCGACCAACCGACTTCATGGCATGTCTCTATAGTAATCCATTTTTGCATCCCCCTCAGAAGGTCTAAAAAGTGCCCACATTTTTTATCCGTAGTGAGAGTCTAACAATGTGGATAGCCAGTAGTCATCTCTCTGCAGAATCATGACAATGCGGTTGTCACTACACAAGCAAGAAAGCATGCATCCGTCCATTAGCACAAGGGACTCAGAGGTCCTCTATGCCTTCATCTCCACTGCATACTGCCACAGTCTGTCGGGGTAATCTGCATAGTCACCCTCCAGCTTCTCATACTCCTCATGCACCTCTCCTGTCACTTGGGCAGATAAACCACCCTTGCCAGTTCATCTTCCTCAGAGTTTAAGGTGATAACTCACTTTGCCTCACCAGAGCGTATACATTTTATTACTGTACGAAGACAGATCTCCATACAGCATTAAATGAAGTTTGGAGTGAAGTGACTTTGGATTTGGGATCCCGCATTTGGCTCTAGATCTCCTACTGCTTCTACCCTGCTGTCTCATTGGCAAGCCTGCTGTGTTACAGGCATGCAGGTACCCTGCTGTCCCATGGGCACTTTACCACCCTTGCCCCATGATGATGATGATGATGCCCCCTCTTCACCCGGCTCCCACGTGTGATCGGCTACATCATCATCTTCAAATGTTTGGTCGTCACTTGTGTCACTGTCTATTGCGATTGTCCCTGGCCTCTCACAATATGTGCTCTAACCCAACTGTCAACAACAGTAGTTGCACATCTAAAGGAGTCTGCAGCAGACCTCTCTTCCATGTCTGGGTTGGCCTATAACTGCTGACTGTCCTCACAAAGCTTATTGTCCCTGAAAAGTGGAGCAGAAACTGCAGCTATCATTACCAGTACTTGGCTAGCAGAAGTAGCAGCAAAAGCAAGAGGCAGGTTCAGGACAGGTGAAGGCATAGAGGCAGGGGTGTAGTTAAAGGGGGTGCAGAGGTAGCAGTTGCTACAGGGCCCAGGAGCCTGAGGGGGCCCAAAGACCCTTGTGCCGCATAAGGCGACACACAGAGCACTAAGGGAAGGGGGGCTCAAGCTGAACTGTTGCATCCTCCATGTAACAGGAGCACTGGACGCTGTATAGCCCGTGATCAAGGTCTGTGAAAAGACTGAAATGTTGGCCTCAGTCCACGTCTATTGGATGGATAATTATGAAAATTAAGTAAGCTTGAATCTTGCATCTAATTCTGAGTGCTGTGGTTTTTCCTTTGATCTATATGGTATAGCAATTACCATTGAGCACCACCAACCTGAAACGGAGTGCCGACCAACTTTGATCTACAGAACTCTTGCGCCAGGGCCCATGAGCCTTTAGCTACGCCCATGCATAGAGGCCATGCCAATTAAGCGTGGTGTCATAGGAACCAATGAGTTCCTGGCTGTGTGTATCTGTTGTCACTTGAGATTATGTTGAAAAGTGAGTTATCCATCCCAGTACAGCTGGATAGTTGGTCAAAACATGACTGCTGGATGACAGTGGCAGCTCTAGCATGTTGCTTGCGGCTGCTACCACCACCCCTTTTTCTACTGCTACAGCACCATTTTTGCCACTCGCCATTCCTTTGGAGGGTGCAGGTAACTGCCTGTTGGCCATAGTGTATCACTAACAGAACGGATTAGCTATGATAAATTTTGTTCCACTGCTGTCATGCTCAGGTGTGGGAAGGAAAAACCACACTGAGCGTAGGAGGGAAAGTGGGGAACGGAAATGGGGTGCTGGCCATGTGTGTTCCACAAATTGCGGATCACACACTGGCCGGCATCCGTGTTTTTGCTGATCTGCAAAAACACGGCCATCTGAACGGCCCCTTACTGTTTCACTAAAACAATGGATTAACTCCCTCTCCAATATTGTCCTATAAACACTTTGCAGCAACATTGTCCCTACCTCATGAGCGCTTGTAACATCTTTCTCTATACTTAGCTCACAGGACAATGGCGGAGACCACACAAGAATAGGCTTTTTTTAGGGCTGTGACATCACAGGGGATGGCTACCTGTGGATTAGCTGGCTGTAAGGCATTATGGGTGATCTTGCATTCCTAGGCTTCTTACTTTCACTTTGTAACACGTACAACTGCCATTTTAGGAAAAACTGATTCATTACCACAAAGCGCAAGGAAATTCAGCTTCGTTGTGAATAAAAGTTTTCCTAAACTTCAGACCGAATACAGCTTTGAAAGCCTTGCTTCGCTCAATACTAATAATTTCTCTCAAGAAACTGAATTACAGTATATACCTGGATTAGGGATGAGCGAACTTTTGAAAAGTTCGGTTCGGCGAATTTTCTTGAAGTTCGGATTCGTACGAACCGAACCTAAAACGAACCTTGCTATAACGGCTGAATAATTGCTGCAACAATAATGGGAGTCTGGTAGGGTATAGTTTCGTTTACTTGCAGTTGCTATTCCAATGAAAAAAGTAGAAAAAATCAAAGTGACTTCAACAACGGCGACGCAAAATATACGCATATTTGAGAATTTAAACTAATGCGTACGCTAATGCGAACATTCATAATAAAGTAACGAACATACAGTGTAGCGTTGTCAAAGGTACGCTACTTAACTGAATATGTACGCATTAGCGTACAAATACACTGCGTCTGCGAACATTCCTACTCCAGTAACGAACATACAGTGTAGCGTTGTTAAAAGTACGCTACTTGACGGAATACGTACGCATTAGCGTACAAATCTTTAGCGTACTATTCGTACTATTCGTACGTACGTACGCACGCACGACGTAGAGGCCTAGCGATGGCAAGAAGAGCAGCTGCTTTTAGCTCAGAGGAGCTCAAATACATGGTCCGTGTCATGGACCGGGAGAACTATGATGGCCCACACCGCCATCAACATGTGCACAAAAAGGAGGTAATAGAGGTGGTGATCCGAGGCCTCCTACATATGCAACGACCGGGGTGTGCGGTTGCTACGGGGGCGACCCTTTCCCCCTCCAGGGCCCTCTAAGGTGTTTTCCCTTTAAGTGTCCCAGTGGTAGGAGTGCCAAGGGGATTTAGGCCACTCACGTCTTTAGTGGTGTTGTCACGGTGTTCCTACCTCGTGAGACGAACAGGCCCCAGGCGGTGGCTCCGGCTGCAAAAAATTTACTAGTAGTAGTAAATGAGGGTCTTCCGGTGGGAATGATGCGCAGACTTGTATGAATGGTCCAACGTAGTTTTATTAACTGATCTTGGTAGGCAGATAACAAGTTTCATTCCTCAACTTGGTGTCCAGCAAGTGCAGCTTTTACTTATACTTGGCAGATGCTTGGAAATTCAGGTTTCAGGCTTCCTGTTCTAAGCTGAGGTTACCACTTAAGTCTGGCTTCCCTTGAGAGTATTGTTGTGCCTTATTGCAGGCTATCTTACTCTTTCTTTAGGGTACAGCAGAGCTGAAGGTGCTCCACTGACCTTCACATGTCCTCCCTGTACAGGGGACAACTCCCACACTCAAACTGTCTTAACTGTCATTTCCTCTCACTCTGCAGGAAGTTGGAAGAGATTAACTTCTCTCCAACAGAGGGGGTCAGAATGGACTAAGGACTGTACCATTCTGATAAAACTACATCTGAATCTGCCATAGTATTTACTGACACCTGCTGGTACACCAGGTACATTACATGGGAAACAGTTGCATAACATTGAATATAATACATATTAATGCTGGTGATGACATTAATGCACGGAATTACGTTTTCAAAGTAACATACAGATAGAAGCTGGTTATGAAGAGTTGTAACACTACTCTGGGGTGTTACATTCCCCCTTACTTAAAGTCAAGCCGTCCTCGGCTTGTGCTTAGGATTAGCATACAGGATTAGGATATAGAAAATCTTACAGGGAATCCAATAAGTACCATGTGCTGCACGAAATAGATACATATAAATGACATTACATACATATATAGACAATTGAGCTACTATGTTGGTACGTTCCTGCCTTGTGAGTAGGGTGTCCGATCTCTGTTATCCCCTCTCAGCAGACGAACAACCTATGTAAACTGCACTAAGCAACCATTTCTGGACTGACTCTGAATATTCTGGCCATGAATACCAAAGAAAGCATGGGGGTGTCTTCACTCTGTAATCCCACCATTGTGAAATGATAAGCCCGCAAACAGAAGGGTGGCTTCATTCTGTAATCCCTTCAAAGCACCAAGGCCTTATAATGCTTTACGCTTTGTCACCTTGATGTCTATCTGTAGCTACAAGTTATTTTTTCCTGGAGGCGGTGCACGAGGCCTCAGGACATAGTGAACTAGGAGGAGGAAATCTGCCAGTCCTGCCATAGTTCTAGTGAGAGACTATTCTCTCCTGACACATATAAGACACATCTATAGCAGCGAGGATAACCCTGAAGGAATAAAGAGAAAACAACTGCTTGTGACTCTAACACCTGGCTACCATGAACCGCTAGTGTGAATGTCCTCAGAGGCAGTGCTAGATGAGCTTAAATACTGAGATTACATCTGCTTGTGGCTCTGACACCTGGTTACCATGAACCGCTAGTGTGAAATGCCCTCAGAGGCAGCATGAATATCTGAGGTAGAGACAAGTAAGGTGCTAACTATCTGGCTAAGTGCATGACCATACATTAAAGTGCATTAGAGGACACATTGTGGTACCTGCAAAGAAACACACACAATGGGCAATATTCTTGAACGTTGCTGAAATATAAAAACATTAGTGCAAACATTTAAGTGCAAATATTTTAAAGGCATAATGTACGCATTTTCATACATTAAATAAGCATGTATATGCATCAACTATTACTGGGATAATATAGTAGACCCATGGATACATTTAAGTCCATCTTTTCTTCTTCTTTGGCTTGAGACTGGAACAAAGTCACAAGTGCTATTCAAATTTGTAATCCACATGGGTAATAAAATGGGTAATAAAGGTTTCTTGAAAAAGTCCTTTTTAAAAGTGATTTCCCAACAACCTGAAAAGGGGGGAAAAAGGAATATGGTGCGCAAACATGGCGCAACTGGGATTGTTGCAGATGGGGGGAGTCCTAACCCACGTGTCCTCCCAGATGAGACCAAAATAGGGCAACATGAGGCCAAAACAGGGCAACAACTAAAACACAGCCAATCAGGTTCTCACCCTTTCAGGCTCAGTCCACGGGGTGGCTCCCATTAGTCTGGATGGTGCTTGTATGCAGCAGGCTAGTGCAGGCTCCTTCTATTGGAAGGCCTGCCAGTCCTCCTCACTGCTACTTGAGCTGAAGGACATTAGAGGGCGCTCCTGCCTCGAATAAGCGGCCCAATAAGCGGCGGCCATTCCCCGGCGTCCTCTCCGTGATGGGACCGGTTTGGGGGTCCTGCATGCCGATGCTGAAGCCTCTCCTACCTTCGCCTCCTGGCCGGATCCTCTTGCCGGTACGACGGGGGTCAGACACTCCGGCTGTAGTGGTTCCTGCAGGGGTCTCCCACGGGCGGCGCTCATGGCGGCTTCGATTTGCCAGGGTAATCTAGCATGTACCACGGTGGGCTGGAAATTGAAGGTGGCGGTGACCAACTCTCCCACCTGCATTGTAGGTGGAGGCGGTAGACCCGGGATCAGGGGTTCCGGCTGACGGGTAGGCTCCTCTTTTGCCTGCGGGGCATCAGCAGCAGGCAAGCGATGCGGCTCCATGCTGTCCGTCGACTCCTCTTCCCACTCTTCCGGGGGCCATGCAGGCCTCGCTGGACGGGTCAGTACCTTTACGCCTGTTGCGAATGGTCCTTGAAGAGACTTCATGGGCGTATAGATCACGTATTCTCCCGCGTGCAAATTGTGACGGCTTGGGGGTAAGTACCCTCTTTTCACCGACCGGCGATTCACATAGAGTTCCTCGGCGGTTTCCTCGTCAGTTATGAAGCCTACGCCTCTCTCGACACTGAACCATAGAACGGTGCCCCGTCTTCTCTCCAGTACGGGATCTCCGGTACGGGGGTGTTCTAGGACCTGCACCACCCACTCCTCCACGCATCTCTTGTACTCCCAGAGGGTGAGGGCCTTTGCGGTCACTGCTTCGGGCACCATGGGGTTCTGCCGTAGCGAGTAATCTCTTTTCCGGGGCGGCGGAGCGGGAGCTGCAGCTGCAGCCGCCTCCACCGCACCAGCCGGCGCGGCGGGTGTTTCTTGAGGCTTCTCGGGCTGGGAGTCTCGGTTCCACTGTGCCCAGTATATTTCCTCTGGCTTCTCCTTAAGCTCATAAGGGTCAGTGCCCCAAACCATTCCGCCCCAGTCAGGGCCACGTTGGCGAGAAGCCATCTTCCTTGCGTCCTCTCTCGCGCTGACTGGATCTCGAGCCGGAGGCGGAGTAAAGGGGGTGGAGTCTTTGCTCTCAACGCTCCCCACAGTAAGTTCCTGGCGGGCTGGATTGCATTTTCCCGCACTACAGGGGGGCGTGCCATGGTTTTCCCGCTCTTGAGGGGGCGGTGTCTTTCGCTAATGTGTACGCATTTTATGAATTCTAACGCATTAGCGTACGCATTAGCGTACGCATTGGCGTACATTCTCAATGAATATGCGTATATTTGGCGTCGCCGTTATTTTAACCAGATTCGTTACGAACTTGATCAAAATTCGGTTCGGTGACGAACCGAACTTTTGGGAAAGTTCGTAACGAATCTGGTTCGTTACAGTTCGGTTCGCTCATCCCTAACCTGGATATATTTTGCTGTAAATACATACTGTAGTAGCATGACTATTGTCAATGGTGATACTTACGTTAATTAGGAGCACAATGGAACTACTGCTTGTAGCAGTATGCTAATAAGCCAGTTATCCTCCAGCCATTATCCTTTTAATTCCTGATTCAGGAATTTCTTGTAATACATAAACCCATTCATTATATTAACATTATATTCAGATATTTAATTGCAGAAATATTTAACTGAAAAAAATAAAATGTAGGCTTATCATTCTGGTACATATTAGAGTGTTATATATGAATGCTAAAAGACTTGTATTAGTCTCACCTGGTAATGCTTAAAATTGGGGGAGCACAAGTTATGCTCTGTGTTCATCAGTTCCACACTTTTGATCCATCATGGGAGCAGAACAACTAAATTAATGACAGAACCAGATCCATTACATGACTAACACAGACAACACCTTAGGGACTCAACAATAAGCCCATCAGGTTTCCATCATTTAGTCAATCACTTTACTTTAAAACAGAGCCAAGCGTGCTGCACTATTTTTTCTACCATTTATGGTGCAATCTGTGACAGAAGCCTCTAAGGGAAACTCCAGTGCAGAACCACAGCAGCAAAAAACTGATTTAGGTAACAGTAAATGTGTTGGGCTTTATTAGTCCTCGTTTGCTTTTAACAAAAGTGGAAAAAGAGGTGGAGATTTGGCTTTGCACAAAATTTTGCAAATTTTTGACAACACAATTTGCAAGATTTTATGTACTCAGGATAGGTCATCAATAACAGCCGAGGTCTGATACCCAGGACCACCCCAATCAGCTGTATGAGGAGGTTGCATCGCTCCTGTTAGTGCCTCGGCCGCCTTGTAGCTTCCCAAGCACTGTCCATTGGAATGCAGCTGTGCTCAGCTGCTCTTAGGCCATATGACTGATGAATGTGAAATCATTGGGTCCCTATCACTTGTGGGGTAGCACAGGGGTCAGTATTTGGCCTTATTCCCTTCAATATATTTATTAATGATCTTGTAGAAGGCTTGCACAGTAAAATATCAATTTTTGCAGATGACACTAAACTGTGTAAAGTAATTAACACTGAAGAGGACAGTATACTGCTACAGATGGATCTGGATAGATTGGAGGCTTGGGCAGAAAAGTTGCAGATGAGGTTTAACACTGACAAATGTAAGGTTATGCACATGGAAAGGAATAATGCAAGTCACCATGGAAATGGAGTTAGGAATTGTAGTGTACAGCAAACTAAGCTGTAGAAACCAGTGTTAGGCAGCTGCTGCCAAGGCCAATAAGATAATGGGTTGCATCAAAAGGGGCATAGATGCCGGTCATGAGAACATAGTCCTGCCACTTTCCAAATCACTAGTCAGACCACACATGGAGTACTGTGTACAGTTCGGGTCTTCTGTGATCAAGACAGACTTAGCAGGGCTGGAGAGGGTTCAGAGGAGGGCAACTAAAGTAATAACTGGAATGGGTGGACTACAGTACCCAGAAAGATTATCAAAATTAGGGTTGTTAACTTTAGAAAAAAGACGACTGAGGGGAGATCTCATAACCATGTATAAATACAGTGCATTGTGAAAGTATTCGGCCCCCTGGAACTTTTCAACCTTTTGCCACATTTCAGGCTTCAAACAAAAAGATATAACATTTAAAAATTTTGGTGAAGAATCAACAACAAGTGGGTCACAATTGTGAAGTGGAACAAAATTTATTGGATCATTTAAACTTTTTTTGTAATAATAAAACTGAAAAGTGGGGCGTGCAAAATTATTCGGCCCCCTTGCATTAATACTTTGTTGCGCCACCTTTCGCTGCGATTACAGCTGCAAGTCGTTTGGGGTATGTCTCTATCAGTTTTGCACATCTAGAGACTGAAATTCTTGCCCACTCTTCCTTGCAAAACAGCTCGAGCTCTTTGAGGTTGGATGGAGAGCGTTTGTAAACAGCAGTTTTCAGCTCTTTCCACATATTCTCAATTGGATTCAGGTCTGGACTTTGACTTGGCCATTCTAAGACCTGGATACATTTATTTTTGAACCATTCCATTGTAGATTTT
Organism: Rhinella marina; assembly: GCA_900303285.1. Classification (NCBI taxonomy): domain Eukaryota; kingdom Metazoa; phylum Chordata; class Amphibia; order Anura; family Bufonidae; genus Rhinella; species Rhinella marina. The sequence goes on from ONZH01025778.1 coordinate 22,784, forward strand.
GCTTTATGTTTGGAATCATTGTCTTGTTGGAAGATAAATCTCCGTCCTAGTCTCAGGTCTTTTGCAGACTCCAACAGGTTTTTATCCAGAATGGTCCTGTATTTAGCTCCATCCATCTTCCCATCAATTTTAACCATCTTCCCTGTCCCTGCTGATGAAAAGCAGGCCCAAACCATGATGCTGCCACCACCATGTTTGACAGTGGGGATGGTGTGTTCAGGGTGATGGGCTGTGATGCTTTTATGCCAAACATATCATTTTGCATTGTTTCCAAAAAGTTGGATTTTGGTTTCATCTGACCAGAGCACTTTCTTCCACATGTTTGGTGTGTCTCCCAGGTGGCTTGTGGCAAACTGTAAACGAGACTTTTTATGGAAATCTTTGAGAAATGGCTTTCTTCTTGACACTCTTCCATAAAGGCCAGATTTGTGAAGTGTTCAACTGATTGTTGTCCTATGGACAGACCCACCTCAGCTGTAGATCTCTGCAGTTCATCCAGAGTGATCATGGGCCTCTTGGCTGCATCTCTGATCAGTCTTCTCCTTGTTTGAGATGAAAGTTTAGAGGGATGGCCGGGTCTTGGTTGATTTGCACTGGTCTGATACTCCTTCCATTTCAATATTATCACTTGCGCAGTGCTCCTTGGGATGTTTAAAGCTTGGGAAATCTTTTGGTATCCAAATCCGGCTTTAAACCTCTCCACAACAGTAACACGGACCTACCTGGTGTGTTCCTTGGTCTTCATGATGCTCTCTGTGCTTTAAACAGAACTCTGAGACTATCACAGAGCAGGTGCATTTATACGGAGACTTGATTACACACAGGTGGATTCTATTTATCATCATCAGTCATTTAGGACAACATTGGATCATTCAGAGATCCTCAATGAACTTCTGGAGTGAGTTTTCTGAACTGAAAGTAAATGGGCCGAATAATTTTGCACGCCCAACTTTTCAGTTTTATTATTACAAAAAAGTTTAAATGATCCAATAAATTGCATTCCACTTCACAATTGTGACCTACTTGTTGTTGATTCTTCACCAAAAATTGAAAATGTTATATCTTTTTGTTTGAAGCCTGAAATGTGGCAAAAGGTTGAAAAGTTCCAGGGGGCCGAATACTTTCACAAGGCACTGTATATCAGGGTCAGTACAGTGATCTAGGGAGTTATTCTGATTGCCTGATTGGAGTCGGGAAGATATGTTTTTTTATCCTAAAGTGGAGAAAATTGGCTTTGTAGTTCACAGGGGTTTTTTTTCTTCCTCTGGATCAACTTGCAGGATAATAGGCTGAACTGGATGGACAGATATCTTTTTTCAGCCTTATAAACTACAGTATGTTGCTATGTTAAAACTGTACGGAGATTTGTCTCTGTATGGTATTAAAATATACGTATGGGCGCCGATAAACTGAAGAAAGTTTTCTCAAAGTTGCACAAGACTTCATTGAATAACTTCAGTAATTGATTATTACAGTGAAAAACTACTTAAAAAAGTGGAACCTAACTAAAGCTGAGTTCGGTTCCAAGGTTTTTTACTGTATTAATCAATTTTCGAAGTTATGCAACAAAGTCTTGAGAGACTTTGTGAATAACTTACTATAACTGTTAGAATTGTAGTAGAGTGCTTGTGTTGAAGTTACACTGCTCCTTTTTTTACAATTCACTTCCCTGGCTCTGGGGCTGGCCTACAGCTTATGTTCTGCTTGGTAGTATGTCAGCAGATAATAATTGGTGGCCAGCTTTTCCCACCTAGGTCTGCAGACCTATTTCTGCCATCTCACAGTTAGTCAAGACCACATTATATCCCCTCTGTTTGCTTTAGCCCAGGAACTCTGGTGCACACTACTCAAGCAAACTACTCAAGCAAACTTTGCTTCCACCTAGAGATGAGCGAATCTATTCGCCGCTTCGTAGATTCGTATCGAATCTTGGGATTTTTCAGCTGCGAAGCGAATCCGAATATTAGTCGATTCGCTTCGGCTTTGTACGCATTTGCTACGTAGTTTGTCCTACAAATTATACGCAATTGCGTACGAATTAGTTACTGTATACGCTGTTGCGTACGAATTCAATTTAGTAGCGATCTTTTACTGTTCGTTCGTTTATCGCG
>ONZH01025779.1:0-24439 GCA_900303285.1 Rhinella marina
CGCCGTTATACTCGATTGAAATCGAGTATGCCGAATAGCGTAGTATTCGATCGAATACCGGCTCGATCGAACACTACTCGCTCATCTCTACTAAAAAACTATTTTTTTTTTTTTTGAGTTTTCTTTTTTTTGGAACGTGACGTGCAGAAACTATCGTAGAGCTAACTGACACCCTACTGATGGTGGCTATTTAGACTGCGACCCAGACAAATGTCGCACAGAGATTTTTGGGATCAAGCTATATACGTGACAGGCAGCAAAAGACTTGGTTGTATTAAGTGACGTACAGAAAGTGTAACCTGGACAGAAAATACGGATTGGCGTGAGTGGACAGCTGAACTGTGACACACAGAATGGTTCCACACTGCTGTGTGAAATGGATTTTTATCACTGAGCTAAAACAACTAAAAACCTATTTTTTTTTTTTTTGGAGTTTTGTTTTTTTTGGAACGTGACGTGCAGAAACTATCGTAGAGCTAACTGACACCCTACTGACGGTGGCTATTTTGACTGTGACCCAGACAAATGTTGCACAGAGATTTTTGGGATTCAAAGCTATATACGTGACAGGCAGCAAAAGACTTGGTTGTATTAAGTGACGTACAGAAAAGTGTCACCTGGACAGAAAATACGGATTGGCGTGAGTGGACAGCTGAACTGTGACACACAGAATGGTTCCACGCAGCGGTGTGAAATGGATTTGTATCACTGAGCTAAAACAACTAAAAAACTATTTTTTAATTTTTATTTTTTTTTGGAGTTTTGTTTTTTTTGGAACGTGACATGCAGAAACTATCGTAGATTTAACTGACACCCTACTGACGGTGGCTATTTAGACTGCGACCCAGACAAATGTCGCACAGAGATTTTTGGGATCAAGCTATATATACGTGACAGGCAGCAAAAGACTTGGTTGTATTAAGTGACGTACAGAAAGTGTCACCTAGACAGAAAATACGGATTGGAGTGAGTGGACAGCTGAACTGTGACACACAGAATAGTTCCACACTGCTGTGTGAAATGGATTTGTATCACTGAGATATAACTTTTAAAAAAAAGGGGGTTACATATGGCGATAGCTGCACTACTAGTGCCAGCCAGCCAGCCAAGCCAGGAGACAAAAAAAAAATGTCTTGTAGCCCTTAGAAGGGCTGTTGGGTTCTTTGTGGGTGTTTCCTGCCTAACAGAGAACTAAATGCAGGCCCTAACACTCTCCCTGAAACGCAGCAGCTCTATCCCTAACGACATCCAGACAGCATCTGAGCCGAGCACCGCGGCCAGTCACTAGTATATTCCAGGGTCACCTGATCAGGCCAGCCAACCCCTGCTATCGACATGTAAGGGCCCCACGTGATGCTGGGTTTACCGCAGAGTCTCCTGGCTTGTGATTGGCTGAGTTTATAGGCGCCAAAAATGCACGATGCGGAAGTTGCCATTTCCTCGAGCATGGCGAGATACTCGTCCGAGCAGCGAGCACTTACGAGTACCCTAATACTCGAACGAGCACCAAGCTTGGACGAGTATGCTCGCTCATCTCTAGCTTTAACCCATTGTCAGCAGTGAAAAAATACCAACACTCATATTGCCTAAAAAAAAAAACACGTTAATTTTTCTTAAAGACTGCTTGAGGATATTGTGCCAAGCTTATACTACAGATTTGCATTGTCAGGAATTGAAAAAGGCGAAATTTTTGTGTCAATATCACTGCTTGCTGTGACTGAATGGACTATCGATATTTTCCAAATTGGCTACCTGAGAGCCTTATTGTTATTTCTACTTCGCCATCATTGCGCCAACGCCCCGTAAATGGCGGGAAATTGAAGTAACACCCCCTCTAGAAACGGGAAAACTTAGTTGCCACCCCTTTAAAAAGCAGGAAAAATATTATCTACTGCGTCACCATTAACTTACATAATGTCTGCGCCGCCCCCCTTATGTAAAGGAACCTAGGGGGCGGGCTAGTGCAAAGAGAACACCTGCTTGAGTGGAGAAGCAGTACGGCAGACCGCGCCCTGTTTGTGCAGAGTCAAGACCAGCGCATCATGGCTGAACCTCTACAGCCTATTGACAAGGAAGAGTTACCCTCCGGCACTGAAACTACAGAAGCCGCAATGCTAGCCAAAGAAGCAGCTGGATTGGAAGCACGTTTAAAAGATCTATGTGATCGCCACTGGATCGGGCGAGGAGTTGACCTGCTGCCGCGAGCGCCCAGAACACCAGGTCAGTGACCAGTAATCAGTGGCGTACCGCCAATGTAGGCAGACCACGCCACTGCTATGGGGCCCGCAGCACCAGGGGGCCCGGCCGGAGCGCAAGGCCACGCCCCCTTACATTGACTGCTGCTCTGCGCTAAAGCCAGCGCGGGCCCCTAAGTTTCAGAAAACCCCGTACGCGGCAACATGTGGCGGCGGGCGCCGCTGAATTTGCCCTGACCGCTGACTGACCCGCAGCCGCGTGGTCAGAATCCCGCGCGCGGCAAAATGTGGCGCCCCGGGCCCATCACGAGTGATCACCCAACACCCCCCCACCTGACCTGACCTGACCGGCGCTGAACTCATTCACCCAGGCTGGCAGGCTCTGCGGCTGCTGCGCTGTCCAATCAGTGTTTAGCAGTGTGTAAAGACACTGCTGCTGATTGGCTGGCAAGCAGGCAGGCACGCACCCAGCCAGAGCAAGATATACCAGTGGATGACCGGCGCGTCAGTCACCTGCTGCCTCAGACTCAGCCACCCTGTGTCAAGCTCCTGTCGCCCAGCAGACCGGCCCAGTGCACACACTGAGAGGAGAGGAGGACATCTGGAACCACACAGAACAGAAGGTTGGAATTACTTGGGTATTCTTGGGGAGGGCAGCCACAGTAGCAGGAGTTTTTTGGGGCACAGGCAGGCACTGTAGGCTCATAAGACTCAGGAGTCAGGACAGTGGCAACCCTTCCCCACAGTACAGTGTATAAATTTCAAATTGCCCACTAAGCAGCTGGGGAGAAATTAATGTGCCCCCCCCAATGCCCCAGGTGCCCCTGCCAGCACCTTACTTACCTCACTCCCTGGGCACTGCACCCACAGTGCTGATACCGCTACTGCACCCCCCCCTCCCCCATAAGGCTTAATTCAAATGTCCGTGGAGTATGGTCGCGGCCCGGGGCTGTCCGTGAAAACCCGGACCGTGCTCCTGAGGGCAGGAGCACATGGCGCTGTTGGTTGCTATGGTGCTGTGCGCTTCCTGAGGCCGCCACTGTACAGCGGCGCCTCAGAAAGTGCACGGCGTCATAGCAACCAATGATGCTGTGCGCTCCTGCCCTCAGGAGCACGGTCTGAATGTGTGAATTTAGCCTTACGTGGATAAAAAACCCCAGCAATGTGGGGCACAGTCAATATGAGGCCAGGATGGGAACGAGCCTCCCTAGAATTGTGGGTGAAGCTAAGGAGGCTCATTTCTGTCATGGCCTGCTATTAGCTGCACTCCCTACCCCCACCAGGCATAAAATTACACCTTGAATTCTTCAATGGAAAAAAAAAAACGTGATAGGTGACGGATCCATCATGAACTCTGTTGAAAGTCAATGTAGGACGGATCCGTTTACTATTGTCACACCAAACGGATCCGTCCTCCATTGAGGACGGATTTGGCCGAACACCGAGCGACCCGAGCGTAGGCATGCTAGGCCGAACAGCGTGTTCGGCCGATCATGCTCGCTCAACACTAGTTATACGCAATGAGGAAAATGGAAATGTGGCCACATAATGAAAATTTTACTGATGTGATTGTGTTTTAATTCTTCCTCAGACTTCCTTCTTTAAGCTGCACAGAGGAAGTTGGTCAGAAAAGCAAGCAGAGGAGAAGAGGACGCTAGTGGTGATCTCAGCACAGACAGAAAAAGAAAAAGCTCGACCATGTAAGTACAGCTGGTTCAGCACTGAGCGCCCACATCTATCCTCCAATCTGTCCTTACAATACTTGTAAGCCCCGTTCAGGACAGCAGAGACACTGAGCATTGACATGATTGATAATGCTCTGTGCTTCTCTATGACCTTCTTACTACAAAATCACAGTGAGATAAAGCTGTCACTGTGATTTTGTAGAACAAGATCACAGAGAGGCACGGAGCACTATCAATCATGTTAATGCTCCGTGTCTCTGCTGTCCTGAACGGGGCTTGGCTCTCTTTCACGCAGCAGATTTCACTCAGGGCATCCGCTCGTGTTAAAGAGGCCTTAGAAGATTGTTGGTTCAATGACAACTGGATGTTACTGCTTGGGGTGGGTGGAGGGGGGTTCCTACACAGTATACCACTGGCATTACTGATTGGAGAATGTCAGTCTGTATAGGGAAACACCACTAGCTGGTAGCAACCAGTTGGCATTAAATTTATAAACTTTTAATAGGAATAACAGAGGGACAACACAACATAGAGTAAAATATGTTCCAGAGTTATTTAATGTAAATACATTTATTAAAACAAGCATGTTAGTGTGATGAATTACTGATTTCCTCCTTTGCTGGCTGGATTTATTTTTCCATCACATTAAACACTGCTCATTTCCATGGTTACAACCACCCTGCTGAGGTGGACATGCTTGCACACTATAGGAAAAATTGGTGACTATGTGCACTCCCTCAGTCCTGGCCACCTGGGGAGCTGGTGCTTTTTCCTATATTGTGCAAACTTGGCCACCGCTGATTGAATGCAGGGTGGTCTGTAACCTCCAGCCAGCAAAGGAGGCAATATGGGACAATCACAATACATTAGTAAGTGCCTTGTAGTAACTTTCTCTACATGATAATGCTAGGGGCGGATTGGCCATAGACCTTACAGGGAAATTCCCCAGGGGGCCACCTGAGCCCTCCTCACAGCCGGCCAGTGGAAGTTTTTGGAATGTATTTTGTGATGGACTGTGGTGTTTGGTTCTGTTGGGGTGGTATAATGGTATTACTGGTCCTGCCTTCCATCAATTTGGTCCCAACCACAAAACGGGGCCACTTTTAGTATTTTTTCCAGGGCCACTTTAAGTTCCCAGTCTACCCCTGATGAATGCAATTTGCTAAAGTGAGAAAACCCCCTTTAAACTTATTTTTCAGAGTAGCCTAGTAATAATTCAGTTTACATTATATGTGGCATTTATTTATCATCCCTTCGGCAGTCTGTGTCAGATTATAAATTGTGTCTGACGTGCTATACACATAAACTGCACACACAGAAAGTAGGAGAGATAGACTTCCTGGGGTTACTTTCCTATATGCAGCACAGCTCTCCTGCAGGCTGGTCTGGCAGATAATGGTGGGAATCGGCCAGTCAAAAATCGTTACGTGCAGCATTTTTGACCCTCCCCCTCAAATCATACTATATTTGACAGGTAGCTGCTGCAGCGTGTATGTCTCTCTCTCTGCCTATAACTCCATAGTTCACTCATGCCCCCTCACCTCTAAATAGACCTCGATGTTACCTGTAATCTGACAATTTAGTAGTACCCCAGGCTGCCTTTGCAGAATGAAAACTAAATTAGAAGATGAGGGATGGAAGAAAGGAGCTGATAAAATTGCAAAAGGAGTATTTTATCCTGATTATTCAGAATATATATTACAAAGTGTCTTATATTTGCCTGTTCTATAACATTTTCAAAAGTTATGAAATAGTTAGTAACCATTGAAGGTTATTTATACTGTTTCTACAGTGTCCTGATGTCAAGTTACCAACATCTCAGTGGCGCTCAGAAGCGCAAAAAAAAGAGAGAGGAAAGCCAAAAAACTGGAAAACTTCCAAAAATTACTAGTTTCTTTAATACTCCTAGCTGTGGTGAACCTTATTCTGTTACTGAGGCCACTCAGAATTTAGAAGGCATGCCAGAAAGTCTTAGCCCCTCAGGTACCATAGTACAGGAGTCTGTACATGTCACCGAACCCAGTACTTCAGCTGAATTGCACAGTATCCCTGAATTAAGAACTACAGAACCTGGTGAAAGTGAGCCAAGTTGCTCTGATGCTGAATTAATTAGCAGTGATTTAGCTACTGGTGATGATGCCAGTGTTATAAATATTGATTTGGCTTCTGAAAAATATGTGACAGACAGAGCAAACTTCCCAGTAACTATAGCTGATGCCAGTGTAAAGAGATTTATTATTGCCAATGGTCCTTGTAGACCTCCAGGACCTTTCCCAAGAGATAAAGATGAGGGGAAAAGGTGCTTTTCTGAGACCTACTATGAAAGAGTAACCAAGACTGGCCACAAATTTCCAATTACTTGGCTGTGTTACTCTCCAAAATTAAATGCAGCCTACTGTGAGCCATGTTGGCTGTTTGGTGATCGCAAAAAATTGGGGTTAAACCCAGCTTGGGCCAAAGGCATACAAAATTGGAAAGGCTTATCCACCAAATACAGCTTCATGAAAGTTCACAGACTCATATTGAAGCTTGTGTTGTTTATGATCAGTGGCGAAGGGAGGGAACAATTGACCAGGAAACTGAAAATCAAATTAGAAAGAAAAAAACTTCTGGAGGCAAGTTTTAAAAAGAATAGTTAATGTCACCTTGACAATGGCAATGGCAAATATGGCGTTTCGTGGTCACAGAGAAAAAGTAGGAAAAAGCAACAGTGGTAATTTCCTCGCAATCATAGAGTTGCTAGCGGAGTATGATCCGCTTCTTAAACAATTGCTACAATTACCAGAGCGCACAGCGAAATACCTAAGCCCCCGAATTCAAAATGAATTGATAGACATTTTATCAAAAACGGTTCAAAATCAGATTTTAGCAGAAGTGAAGCAATCTCATTTTTATTCCCTGATTATTGACACTACCCAAGACATTGCAAAGATAGACCAGATGAGTCAGGTGGTGAGATATGTATCTATAGAGAGAGATAAAAACATGAGAGCCACAGAAGTTCATATACACGAGAGTTTTCTTGGCTTTCAGGCAGTGCATGACCAGAGTGCTGCTGGTATAGAGAAAGAAATATTGGATTGTATTGATAGACATGGTCTTTCTTTAGATAAGTGTCGTGGTCAGGGTTATGATGGAGCTGCCACAATGAGTGGGGTCTACTCTGGTGTGCAGACTCGCATTTTGCAAAGAGAGGAAAATGCTCTCTATGTGCATTGTGCAGCGCATAATCTGAATTTAGTGTTGCAGGATGCAGTTTCTGACATCACAGAAATGTCAAACTTTAATGATATGGTACAAGCATTGTACAAATTTTTGGGGAAAGTATAAGGCGTTGGGAAATTCTTTCTTCATTCCAAAGCCAGTCTTCTGTAACTTTAAAGAAATTGTGCCCAACACGATGGTCATCTCGCTATGAAGCATTACTTGCCCTTCGTTTTCGCTTTCCAGATGTTTTGAAATCATTGTCAAAACTTATTGTTACTTCCTCCAAAAAAAGTGAAAGAGATGAGTCAATGAGACTTAAAAAGAAAATGGAATCATTTCAGTTTGTTTTCCTGATTGTTCTTCAGACAAAAGTTTTTCAGAGTGTTAATGCTTTGTCTATAATGCTCCAGGCTAAAAGCATGGATTTATCCAAAGCAGCAAATTTGATAAAAAATGTAGCTGATGAGCTTTCAAGCTACAGAAACAATTTTGAAATGGCCAAAGAAAGTGCTATCTCACTGGCAAGCACTTGGAACATTTCTCCTTATTTTGAAAGCAAACGCACTCCCAAGGTGAAAACTCATTTTGATGAGATTTGTGTTGATCACAGATTGCAAAATCCAGAAGAGAGGTTCAAAGTCACAGTTTTTTACAACTGCTTAGACATCATCATAAATCAACTAACTAACAGATTTAAAGGAATGAATGAGGTTGTAGGGCGCTTTAATATTATTCAGCCAGCAACTTTGGCTGCCGTGTCAGATGACACTTTGTTTGAAGCTGCGTCAAATCTGCAGAAAAAATATGGTAAAGATCTGTCACCAGAATTTCCAGGGCAGCTCCTTAGCTTTAGGTCTGCTCTTAAAAATGAAATTGAGAAGTTGTCTTGTGTGAAAGACCTTGCAGATTTGCTTTTTGTGGAGAACAATGCACTTTCATCCCATCTGCCAGATGTGTGCATAGCTTTTCTGTTGTTCCTAACTCTGCCAGTTACTGTGGCGTCTGCAGAAAGGTCCTTTTCAAAACTCAAGTTGATAAAAAATTATTTGAGAAGTACAATGTCTGAGCAAAGACTTTCTGGCCTTGCTATCCTAAGTATCGAAAATGCCAGGGCAAAACAGCTAGACATAGACCACATAATCAACACCTTTGCAGAAAGCAAAGCGCGTAGACAACAGTTCTGAAACTGAATGTACACCGTGAGTATGCAGGTTGGAAAAGTTTTTCTTACAGAAATGGGTGGCACTACGTGTTTCGAGTACAATATTTACCAGGATTTGAATCTGTTTTAGTCATACATCAAACCTGGCAGAGTGGTTAAATTATCCTATGCATTACAAATTTTTCTTTTTTTACTATTCAAGATGAATAGCAATCCAGATTACTTGTAAATTCTAACAGTTAACATTAATTCACCCATTTCTGTTTATAAAAGTTTATTAGTTTTCATTCTTTCAGTTTTGTGATGTTTGCATGAACTTGTTCATTTTTATATTACTTAAGGCTTGTTAACGCCTGCATTGGAGGCTTCATTTGGGGCCTTCATGACAGATACATACAGTTTGTCAAAAAAGCGGAAAGAAAAATCCTGCATGCAGGACTTTTTTTCCAGTAAAAAAACAAAACAAATAAAAACAGGATACTGAACAGGAATGGAACAAACTCCATCGTAGTCAATGGAATCTGTTCAGCTCTGTTTGTGTCAGTTATGTGCCCTATCCGGCATTTCCGTTATTTTTGTTGTTCTGCTCCTTGCAGCCCTTAAATGTTAAACCGTTTATTATATTTTTCCAGATATGTATACAGCTGATGTATGCCCTATTTCATATAACTATATTTTCTTGCTAGTAGCATCTGAAATAATGATGGAAAAAAGGTTATTAAAGTAAATATAGCTCTTAAATTTATGGTTCTGTAGATGTCAATAATTATATTTATTAGTACATTTTTTTAGATTGGTATATTACACATAAAAATGCCAAGCCTATAAATTAAAAATGAGTTTTTGGTTTTCAGGCCTGACTAAAATATATTTGCAAGTTAATCCATGTAAGATCTAAAAGAATAATGTGGTCAATATTACAGTTTTTGATTATAGGGTATAAAGCAGCTGTACATATAACATGGGAACAGAAATTCCAACCTGAGAAAAGAACCTAACCAATACATTGTATTTATGTAACAGGTTGGACTATCGTTTTACAGTTTGAAAGTTATCAAAGCTTGTTGACTGTGGAAAATCTGAAGCTCTACTGTTGGTTCTGGATGAAAAATATTGCTTGTTTTATATCGGAAAATTCACCAGTAAATACTGTAAGTATTCTGAGTGTAAGGGTGGATTCCTACAACCCTATGTATTTTGCAGTCTATGTGTCATCCACATTTTGGGACCCATTGATTTGTAGTAAGGAAATCTTTTTTTTTTTTTTTTTTTTTTTAAGGTTTTGAAATGTTTACTTTGCACAAAACTTGGCAGGATCATCTCTTGGATAATATAACATGAGGTAAATCCAGTATTACCATTGACAAGAAATGTATTGAATAAGTTGTAACAGCTCAACTAAACATGTTATATGCAATATCTTTTTCTTTCAGGTTTGTTTTCTCATCCCTGCAATGCTGCTTTTGACTTGGACTTTAAATGCAGAAACATGTCAACTTAAAAGTAAGTTAATCACTTTATTTTTTTTTTTACAATATTTTATATATAGCTCATCTAAAATATTTGATTTCTGTTTTATTTCACAGAACAAATCCTTATTGGAAAATACGTGTTCATTTTTTTAATTACTGCAAAAAAGTTGGTTATAAAATAAATAAAGATTTCGTTTTTAATAGGTCATGTATACATTTCTTTATTGGGGGTGTGGCAGGGGAGGAGCCAGGGCAGGAGGTGGGATGGGCCAGGGTAGTGGGCGGGGTTATGGGGGCCCAATTGAGCTTCTTGCTATGGGGCCCCATGATTTCTATGTACGCCCCTGCCAGTAATCAAGACATCTATTACCTGTACGGCTGAGAAGCCTGAAGTGAAAAATGTGAGTCTGCCAGTGAGACCCATGAGAAAGCTCCCGTCCCTGCCGGAAGAAGTCCCAGATCAGCCAAGTGGGTTTGGGGTGCCAGATCCCATGCACCAGGCCCTGTTGGAGGAGATACGTGCCGCAGGTGAAGCCCTCATCAACAAAACTAAAGTGTATTTTGAGGAACTTAGCAAGCATATTATAGAGAATCCCAAAGAAAACCTACCAAGGCTGGAGCACCGCAGAGGAGTTGGACAGACCTTTGACAAGGAAAAAAGGATTTGGATTTATCCAGGACAAAGGTACCCGTAGAGACTACTTTGTGAGCAGGCGCTCCATTAAGAGAGCGTACCTACCGGACTGGTTACATAACCTCAAAGAGGGTGAGATTGTAGAATTTATATCTGCTGAGAGCTTAAGAGGCCCCTACGTTACCGCCGTGTCTCGCCCAATGCCGCCCAAGGAGAGATAGGAAGAGAGCGACACATCAGTCACCATTCTGGGGACCAAAATATTTTGGCAACCGGTAACCTTAGAGGCTGAGTTCCCACCATTGCTCAAACCAAATTATCAGCGCCGCTTAGAACAAGAAGCTGCCACTAAGCCCAGGATGAGTATTGGGCATGGCAGGAAGATCTGCAATGCCAAGCAGTACGCCAAGGTCTTAACATCGGCCTCAGCCAGCTAGAGGTCAACAAGAAATTACCACGTGGGCCAGAGCCCACATCAATAGCTGTCAGCTTCACCAAGATTAAGGAGCCACTGTCATCCCCAGTGGAACCGTCACCTGCCGCTGCTGCTACTGAAACAGCACCTCAGCTGTGGAGTCATAAGAAGTTATCCTAGGTCCGCCGCATCATTCACAAGGACCCTATCGAGGAGGGACCCAAGAGCCTGTTCGTTCCTAAGGAGCATAAAAGAGGACCATCGCCTCCACCCGAGCCTTGGGTGTTCCCCAGTGAATCAGCAGCATCCAAGGATCCAAACATCTCCGACGCCAAGAGTGAGGACACATACCTGTGAGTAGGCCAGAAGGTCACATAAAATAATGCTACAGAGACCATTGACCGTTTAGTTACCTACTACCATAGGACTCTGCCTTGTTGTTCCTAACTATGCTTTGGCCAGTGGTCATTTTTGTTTGTTTTTGCCACTGCTGAGCCTGTGGGTGATTGAGAATAATTATTGCTATTGATACAGGACTTCCTGCTGGACTCTGGCATTATTCAAAAGTATTGCTGCTACAATCCCAGTTGCGCCCTTTTTGCGCCTTTTTAACCCTTTTTACCCCCTTCTCAGGTTATTTAAAGGACTATAACTTTAATGTTTTACCCTACATCATGCTTATGAGCCTTTGTCTTGAGAGACTGTGAAATGGACTATGTTGCCCCTACTATGTGAACAACGCCAAATTTTGTCACCTGCAAGTACAAAAGTCACGACGCCCCTTTTCCACTTTGTGCCATGATTGCTAAATATTGTTACTATTTAATAATGTATATTTTATACTGTTTTTTTATATTGGATGACGTTTTATAATGCTGAAAAACTTTGCAATATGTATCTATATATGTGTATGGGGTTTGTTCGGCTATTTTACAGGTGATGCTTCGCCGTGTCAACAATAAGCCGAGACCTGCTAAATTCAAACAAGGGGGGTATGCAGTGTCACACTTGTGCGTGAAAGGGACACCGCAAAGTGTCTGTATTTATATTTATTGTAGCCATGTCATATACATTATGTACTGTATCTCTCATGCTGCAGGAACCTAATATAGGCTGAGTACCACAAATTATATTATTTCACCACTAGGTGGTGTTGTTGCCTCATATATAACCAGCTAGGCAACTGGTTAGAACAGGAAGTGAAGTTTAGTTCAAGTCAGTCATGAGGCAGTAAAGGAAGAGAACAGACAAACCAAGCGCAAGAGGAGTAGTGCAGGACCTTCCATCCTGAGGCGGCCAGATTTGCCTGACCCTGGCCAAGTCAGACCTACTTTTGGCACTTACCACACTAAGCCACCAGAAGCTGTGCTATAAGCTGGATAAAGAGGAGACTAGCAAAGGTAAATGCCTTTTTACGGTTTATTGTACTTTGCTGGCACTAGTGATTAGGAATAGCCTCAGGCACCTAAACACGGACTATATGACTATAGGTACCACATCTTACTTATACCCACTTTGAACCCTCCGGGAATTGTGGGCTAATGTACATATATATATCAAGCACCCAAGACAGAGAATGGAGCAGATGTATTAATGCCTGCCATACAGGGATGCCGCCCTGTGGGATTGCTGTTCTACAATACTAAAGTTTTATCCAGAGCCAGAACTGGGACAGGTGGAAAGGAAAAGTTATCACAGGAGTATTGAGTAATTGCTTACTAGAACTAAACCAGCCTTAATAAGGAATCCTGCAGCATCATTATTAACATCTATTGTAAAGAGGACTGATTTGTAAACTATAATTGAGGAAGGAAACTCTCACAAGGCAAAAGTAAAGTTTTCCTATTTTTGATTTGATTAGCCTCCTCTTTATTTGCCTCAATTCTACATTGCGCCATAAGGGCGCTGGCGTCACGACATCTACCAGGACCCTGCCGACCGACACTTTAATACTAAACCAACAAGGGCACCTCGCCTTACCACCCGGCAGAGCCCTGAAGACCAGAGAGTGCCCCGAAGGAATTGGTGTCCCCCTTCCACTCACTGCTCTATAGCCCAGGGAGTCGTAGTCACCAAACTGTGAGTAATCTAACCACCGGCACCATTATCACTGTGATATCACTACAACACTCACATAACCCCTGCAGCCTGGGTCGCTGCAAATGTTCTTAAAAAGTTTTAATACGTTCTGGGCTGAGTCAAGGGGATTATCTCCAAGTCTCTTTTACAATGTGCTTGCTCATATAACACTTTTATACATTGCAATCCAGCCTAGTGATGTAATTCCTCAAAAAAATATATGTCTACAACCCTCACTGCATGGTGTAGACCCTAAAGCTGGCCATACAAATTATTTTAATTTATGTGGGGAGCTTATCATTCTCTCTCAACAGATGATGTTGGGGGAGACAATGATTGGGGTAAATGAATATATTAGCCCAATCCTTTTGTTCTCCTCTTAGAATACACATTTGCTGAGCGGAACGCGGATATGTATGGGAAAGTCGGGAGATATAGCTGTCGGCTGAATGTTCGTTCTGCCGACTGCTATTGAATATATATATATGGGTAACGTAAAACAGAGACAAAATCTGTCACACTGGTATGACTGGGAGCCAGAAAGCCTTTACAATATACCTGAACAAATGAAGAGACAAAGGCAGCGCCTCGTGTAAATCAGGACACCAGGATACGGCCCCAAATACAAAACCGCGTAACAGACATATAGGATATATGTCCCTATGAATTGGATACGTCCCCATGAATTCAAAGAATCCCACTCCAAAATGGTTAATAAATAATAAGAAGAGGGCAGATTGAGGGGCGCTCGTTTAGCTGATTTATTAGAGCAAAATAAATAAAGCTTGGACATAAAGTTAGATAACACGCAACGGGTTTTGCTGGCGGCCTGCCAGCTTCATCAGGCGTTAATGAAGCTGGCAGGTAGCCAGCGAAACGCATCGCATGTTATCTAATTTTATGTCAGAGTTTTCTTTATTTTACCTTAATAAATCAGTTAAATGAGCACCCCTCGATCTGCCCCTTTCTTTTTTTTTATTAACCACTATACCTGAAGGAGTGCTACATTAATGGGTATAACCAGGGGCACATTACCTTCCCCATGCACACCCTCTTGTTGACCACTCAACCTTTTTGATCTTTTCTACTCTTGGTCTCATGGGTTCTCTGGAGTCTTCCCTGGAGAATTTTTTGTAATTCCAGCTCACCCTAATGGAATACCCTTGTCTATGTCAGTTACACATAATCCAAGGGTAGAAAATTTCCAGCGCCAGGTCTGGAGATAAAAATGTACCTCTCACTAAATGAGGCTACATCCCAAAAAGGGAAAGAAAATGCATGTGGGTGTGAACAGTGTGCATGACAAAGATCACGTGGCACATCACATCAGTAGCAATATGGGTACATCCTTCCCCAGATAAGGCCATGTCTCAGAGAGGGGAAGACACATGTGAATGTGAAATGTTTCCATGACAAAGATCACACAGCAAACAGTTTTCTCAAATTGCATTAAGCAAAGCTCATTAACCACACATATACACAGCCCTCCATGGATGAGCCTTGTTCATCAGAGTTCTTGAGCAGAGATGGGCTGTCCATGCTGCTCTAGAGGCTCCTTCCTGCCGCTTGATTGATTGGGCTGGACATCTCACTTGGTCCTGACAATTTTGCACCTGCACTTCTGGTTCTAGTAGTGTCACATGCTCAGTCGTTCCTCTGGCAGCGGTAGCAGAGCCTCTGCACTTGCACCACATCTTGAAGCAGTGGTACAGGCGTGAGATTGTCAAGGCCATTCAAGATGCAAGATTCCCCTTTGTGGGAAAGTACCATATTTTAATGATAAATCTATCCTGATATATTAAGGACTGTAAATGAAAATTATATATTATATGTTTTACTCCTTCTTTTTCTTCTTAAGATGCTGCTAATGCACTGGCACTTTGCCCCTGATCTATCAACCTGGTTTTGTCTTGATTTTGGAGTAAATTGTGACTTTTCTATGCTCAGTGTCTGGCAGAAACAATGCAGATCCCTGACACTTGCCCCCTCACCTCTCACTCTGGCCAAGTACTTGCTGCATCTGCTCCCTAATCAAGTTTTGGTGTTAACTGGAACTAATAAACAGAAAAGATTGGTTGAGCACACTCTCTATCTGGAAAAAAGTTTAGTATTTATTTGGTTAAAATAGCATATATATTAAATAGATGGGTATAAAAATGAAAATAAAAATGGGATCAGAAATATATGGACCTTAAAGGGGTTCTCCGGGAATTAAGAAAATGAAAATACTAAAATATTACTTCATTATAAATATATCCCCAAATACCTTTCATTAGTCATACTGGCTCATTTTGTCTAGGGAGCAATCATTAGGAGAAACAAAATGGCCGCTGTCCTATTAGTACACACAAAACCTGTCCTAATCACACAGCAGGACAATTTACTTCACAACACTGAGCTAAAGAGCTGCCTCATCCTCCTCTCTGCTCTGCTTGTCAGGGATTATGATCCTGAATACAGATGATAAGATCTTTAGCTGAATCTCTATATTAATGGAGTTCATAAGCATATGTGGCTAATGATCAGCAGCTCTTGTATGCAGTCTCCATTACCACAGCCCCACATTACCACAGTCTGTCCTGTCCATCTTCTTTGTACTTCATGTCTTCTCATGAACTCCATTCCAACAGAGATTCAGCTGCAGATCATATTAAAATGTATTCAGGATCATAATCCCTTACAAGTAGGAGAGGAGGATGAGGCAGCTCTTTACCTCAGTGTTGTGAAGTAACTTGTCCTGTTGTGTGATTAGGACAGGTTTTGTGTGTACTAATAGGATGGCGGCCATTTTGTTTCTCCTAATCATCGCTCCCTAGACAAAACGAGCCATTATAACTAATGAAAGGTATTTGGGAATATACTCATAATAAAGTAATATTTACATATTTTCATTTTCTTAACTCCCAGAGAACCCCTTTAACCCAAAGAATGTAGTTGTTAATAGCAACGGTCAATAGGTCTTGAAGAACTGTTAATATTGCGAAAGTCTCAAAAAGACCTTATATAGATCTAAATGTATACTTTTTCCAGGATATTATATAGATACGTATTTTATATACCATACAGTGAAAATGTCAAACATCAATGAGTTCAATATGCAGGTAAACGAAGTGGTCATATAAAATCAAATCCAATCAGATCCAGACTATTGCCACAAAAATGAAGAGACCTGTTAATGTGCACTGTAGCAGGTATCAAGTGTTTGATTTTAAGTCCGACAACAAGTACTGTAATTTATGTAAAAAGAAGGTGCTGTGGACAATAGCAAGTATTCAGTAAGTATCCAGTACTTGGTGCTGTAGCAGGTATCCAGTGTTTGATTTTAAGTCCGACAACAAGTGCACATTAACAGGTCTCTTCATTTTTGTGGCAATAGTCTGGATCTGATTGGATTTGATTTTATATGGCCACTTGGTTTACCTGCATATTGAACTCATTGATGTTTGACATTTTCACTGTATGGTATATAAAATATGTATCTATATAATATCCTGGAAAAAGGATACATTTAGATCTATATAAGGTCTATTTTAGACTTTCGCAATATTAACAGTTCTTCAGGACCTATTGACCATTGCTCTTAACAACTACATTCTTTGGGTTAAGGTCCATATATTTCTATTATCATTTTTATTTTCATTTTTATACCCATCTATTTAATATATATGCTATTTTAACCAAATAAATACTAAACTTTTTTACAGATAGTGTGCTCAACCAATCTTTTCTGTTTATTGGTCTACATTTATACACGACCCCTTTTGGGTGGGTTCCTTTGGTTAGAGCACCTCAGTTCCACTATCCTCTGGTGTGGTGAGCCGCTATCTGTTTAAACTAGAACTACCTATCTCCTCGCTGCTCAGTAACTGTGGGATTCCCTCTCTCCCAGCGCTAGAAGAGATTTTGGGAATATCTGGATTACAGAGATTGCATTACTACCAGTTCCGGTCGCTATGTCACAAATTTTTGCAGATTTACTACCTCTCCCGCCCTCTCACCTGGTTTGAACAAGCCATAGCCGACAATAAACCAATATGAAAGGGAGTATTATAACACCCTAGCCACACCAGCACAATCTGATCCCCTAACATTCATGTGAGAATGGGAGGACGAACTAGGTAGAGTTTTTACACCAGAAGAAGCTTAACAAGTACTACTTTGATCACATGTATTCTCCCAATGTGTTCGTACACAAGAGAATTCATACAAAATACTCACACGCTGGTATAAGACCCCTGTTTTTCTATACTCCAGAGAACTCAGCCCCATTGATAGATGGTGGAGATGTAGGGGAGCTCCAGGGACCATCTCTCATATTCGTTGGGGGTGCGCTGGGATCCAAACATTTTGGAAGGAGGTTGGTGACGTCATATGCCTGGTTAGAGAAAACAGATCACTTTATGTGGAGAGACAATTCTTTTATGGTTAGATTCTCCTTCACGCAAAACCCATAAGAGATCCTCCTGACTTATCTCATTACAGCATCATTACTGATCCCAATTAGATAGTTGAGCCCTGAACCACCGACAAAGCGTCAATGGATTGATAAGGTAGACAAGATATTCCAATTGGAGGAGATAACCGCATGGATCGATGGCACCCATGACTGCTTTGAGCATACTGTATGTAGCACCCTTGGATATCTTTTAAAAGATCCCTGGGGTGACACTACCTCGCCTCCCTTCCCTCCTCACTCCCCTATATGTACTCAGTGGACCATTACATCCTCCTCTTCTCAGTTTTAACATGTGATCTTTATTACTGGTATAGGTGCGCAATCACCCCTTATTATGTATACCCTTTTATCTGTATAATGATTGATATATATGTTTATCAAGGACTTTTGTTTGTTATATGCAAACTGATGGACTAATTGAATGCCCTGACTTTTTTGGTGTGCCTTGTTACTTGTAAATGTTTGTAGCTTTTTAAAAGCAAATAAAACAAATATTTGACTAAGGCCTCCTTTCAACGACTGGCGGCAGGCCTGAATCCGCAGGTGAGGGTGCTTGCCCTGGATCAGGCCTGCCGCAGTGAAGCATGTGTGGAGCCCGGAACCCCCCCCACAACATGTCCACAGTACATACACAGAACCATAAACATACACACACATATAGACATACAAACACACATACATACTTACTGACGATTCCACCAGGCGCCCAGCAGAGGGCGCTGTGGGGAATCGTGACCTGTGTGAGCCGTCCTGACGCTCCGAAGACCTGCCGGGGAGCATGTAAGTATGTATGTATGTGTGTTTGTATGTCTATATGTGTGTATGTTTATGTGTATGTCTGTGTCTGTATGTGTCTGTATGTGTCTATGTGTACCCGGATCCGTAATGGACTCCATTGAAAGTCAATGGAGGGCGGATTCCGGTTACCATTATGGTCACACCAGACGGATCCACCCCCATTGACTTGCATTGGGGGTCATTCCGGATCCGTCTTGGTGCGGATGCCTGGACCGGAGAGCAAACCGCAGCATGCTGCGGTTTGTTCTCCGGTCTGCAGGAAGACGGAACGGAATGCTTTCAGGAGCATTCCGTTATCTTCAGTTCAGTTTTGTCCCCATTGACAATGAATGGGGACAAAACTGAAGCGTTTTATTCCGGTATTGAGCCCCTATGACGGAACTCAATACCGGAATTTTAAAACGCTAGTGTGAAAGTAGCCTAAATTGTGACTTTTCTGTTGGTTTACTTTGAAGACAAATGAATTAATGGTCAGGCCAAAGTTATTTTTTGCTCCTGCTGGCAAGGACGTTGCTATAGAAGTGCAAAAAAAAAAATGTCAGCATATGACCAGTATCCGTGTTTTTCGGACCTCAAAACACATACGGTCTTGTGCATGAGGCCTAACTCAGAGAGCTCCAGACTTGTAATTTTTCCTCGTCCACTTGTCTATTTTAGCTAGATGCCAGAGGACACAAGATATCTTGATGAGGAGTTGCAAGCACCAGAACGTCTCCTCTTACCTTTCTCTTCCCTATGGGGTTAAAAGGGTTCAATTATGTCATTGCCTTGCAATCTGTCTGTAAAATTAACTTACACTGGTTAAGCTCACAGCCAGTAATTGACATGGAATCACATGACATAATACATTAGTCTCTGATGGGATGCAATAAAATATAGGAGGTGTGAAGTCATTTGAGCCTGTGAAGCCAGTAGATGTATGTTCAAGATGTCAACAACATTTACCTGTGAAAAACATTCATTAAAGTTTAATTAAAGAATGATTTTTTCTGCACATTGCTTTTACAGTCTAAGGCCTCATTCACACCATAATGAAATCATTGATGTTAGGAGTTATACATGTTAACATGTTTACTGCCCCCTGTAGGCTACATAGATATGACAGTTTATAACCTTTGTCATATTGTTTGTATCTCAGTAAAGTTTGTTGTTGATATACCCTACATGGCATCAGGAAAGATGGTATCAGAAGGGGAGAGGGCTTGTTCAAATATGAAAGGTACATATTCAATAACACAAACCAAGGCCCGTCAGAAACTATAGATGAGCTTGCCACAACATGAGAGTTTGGAGTATTACATGATGAACTTATCAGAGACTGAACAGTTCTTGGATCAAAATACATTAATGCTAGAAAGAGAATGCTCAGAGTACCAGACCTCAACCTACAGGGGCCATTGACATGTGTAGAAGTTGTGAACTTACAGAAGTGCAAATGCAAGCAATGCAAGATAGCAAAAGTGAAACAGACGTAAATTATACTGAATTATACTAAAACACATAAAAAAAAGAAAGAAGAAAGAAAGCAAGGTGAAAACAAAACACAGTCTGCTGACATAAGATGCAGATACAGTGGAAGCAACCACCCCTGGGGCAGAGACCACTGTCCTGGAGAAACCTGTAGTAAATGCAAAAAGCAAAACCATTTTCTAGAGCAGGCATCCCCAAACTGCGGCCCTCCAGCTGTTGTAAAACTACAACTCCCACCATGCCCTACTGTAGGCTGATAGCTGTAGACCGAGTTGTAGTTTTGCAACATCTGGAGGGCCGCAATTTGGGGATGCCTGTTCTAGAGTATGCAGGCAGAAAGCAAATGCCAGAATACATATGGCTGCACAGATCAAGAGCTCAGAGGCTCAGAAGAATCAGTATTCACTATTATTCATCAAATAGGAGCAGGAAGCAGCCCAGGAGCACAGTGGTTTGTACCACTAGAACTCAGCATTGACAGAAAAGCAAGAAAAAGTTACAGTTACACTGTGGGGCTTCCTACAACCTTATGACATACAAAGACTGTTGCAAAATTGTTAAAGAGGGAAAGCCAGCACTACAGAAGTGTAATGTCTAGAGATGAGTGAGCACTAAAATGCTCGGGTGCTCGTTATTCGAGTCAAATTTTTTCGGATGCTCGATGCTCGTTTCGAATAATGAACCCCATTGAAGTCAATGGGAGACTCGAGCATTTTTTGCAGGGGACCAAAGCTCTGCATAGGGAAGGTTGCGTGAAAACCTGGAAAAATCAGAAAATGATGGAAACACCACGAAAATGGACAGGAAACAGCAGGGGCAGCATGCATGGATGCCTCTGAGGCTGCCTAATCGTACCATTACGCCAAATTGTGGGCAACAGCTTGGTGGTGACCCTCAAGACAATTGTGCTGACCCAGACCAAGATGGGCAAGGCACATGCGCTGGCACATGTTAGGAAAACGCCCAGCTAGTTGCAACGAAGGTCCATCGCCGCCTGCGGGTGACACCACTGCCCATGCTGGCACTGCTGTCCTATTCCCCGCCCCAGGATGCAGGCATAAGCGTCTCCCTCTCCGCAACCACCAAGTAGTCCACAGCGTACACAAAGTTCTCCCATAACAGTGCCCAGCTCTCCCCATCCCAGACGGGCAAACACGCACCCACCACCCACCCACCCTGCCCACGGCAGACCTCCAAGCACAGTGCCCAGCTTTCCTAATTCCAGATGGGCTAAGACGCACACTGCACCCACCTATTAGTCTCCACACGTGGGTGGGTGCAGAGCCTTTTAGTGCCCCTCAAGACAATGTTTGTGTGCCAGGGCCTGGTAGTAACCGTCCTTGAAGTTGTTGTTGGAGAGGCCGCCGGTGACCCTGAAGACAATATTGGATGACAGTGCAGTGGCAAGCCTCCAAAAAATCGTGGGTGAGAGCCTGGAGGTGACGCTCAGAAACAAATGGTTTAAAAAAAAAGCCGGGTGGTGCACCCCTGAATGACAGTCTGTGACTGAGATTGCAGGTGAACCCGCTAAAATTGTAGGCTAGCACACCTTGGTGGTGAATCCCTAAATTACAAAGTTTGACTGAGATTGCAGTTTACAGCATGGGGGTGAACCCCAGGATGACTTGTTAAGACTGAGATTGCAGTTTACAGCTTGGTGGTGAACCCCAGAGTGGCTTGGTTAGACTAACATAGCAGCTGAACCACCCAAAAATTTAGCCTGACACAGCATGGCGGTGACTACAGTTCAGTGAACAATTCTGTGGTGTGCGGTACAGTAGCCGCAGTCTAGAAAATAAACGTTTTTTCTCTCAGTCATATATACTACAGTGCAGTGAAAAATTCTGTCGTGTGCTGCACACTAGCCGGAGTCTACAAAATATACGTTTTTTCTCTCAGTCATATATGCTACAGTGCAGTGAAAAATTCTGTTGTGTGCTACACACTAGCCAGAGTCTAGAAAATATACGTTTTTTCTCTCAGTCATATATACTACAGTGCAGTGAAAAATTCTGTCGTGTGCTGCACAGTAGCCGGAGTCTAGAAAATATACCTTTTTTCTCTCAGTCATATATCCTACAGTGCAGTGCAAAGTTCTGTCGTGTGCTGCACACTAGCCGGAGTCTACAAAATATACATTTTTTCTCTCATTCATATATCCTACAGTGCAGTGCAAAATTCTGTCGTGTGCTGCACACTAGCCAGAGTCTACAAAATATAGATTTTTTTTCTCAGTTATATATCCTACAGTCAGGGGCGGATTGGCCATAGACCTTACAGGGAAATTTCCCGGTGGGCCGATGCCCATGGGGCCACCTGAGCCCTCCTCACAGCTGGCCAGTGGAAGTTTTCTGGGGATGTATTTTGTGCTGCTGGCAGTATTTTGTGATGTACTGTGGTATTTGGCTCTTTTGGGGTAGTATAATGTGCCACAATATGGTATTGCTGGCCCTGCCTTCCATCAGTTTGGACCAGACTACAAAAATGGGGCCACTTTTGGCATTTTTTTCCAGGGCCACTTTAACTTCCCAGTCCGCCCCTGCCTACAGTGCAGTGAAAAATTGTGTGGTGTGCAGTACACTAGCCGCAGTCTAGAGAATACGTTTTTGGCCTCCGACAGTGACGTTGTTGTCAGGGCAGTAAATCCGAGGGGGGAGCAGAGTGAGGAATTGGAGGAAGAGCTGGTAGATGATGAGGTGACTGACCTGAGGTGGGTTGGTAATCCAACTCAAGACAGTGCTTCTGAGGGGGAGGCAAGTGCAGCACCAGAACAGGTTGGAAGAGGCAGTGGGGTGGCCAGAGGGAGAAGCAGGGCCAGAGCAGGTAGATCAGCAACTGTTTCACGGAGTCAAGCTCCCGTGCCGAGGCCTAGATGTTCGCAAGTCTGGAGGTTTTTTAAAGAAAGAGAGGATGACCGACGGACTGTGGTGTGCAACCTGTGCCACACCAGGATCAGCAGGGGAGCCACCACTACCAGCCTAACCACTACCAGCATGCGCAGGCATATCAGTGCTAAACACCCGACTCAGTGGAACCAAGGCCGTTCACCTCCTGCGGCTCACACCACTGCCCCTTCCCCTGTGTCAACCCCCGCCCAGAACCCCGGTACGAGCGCCTCCCGCCCTACAACCACCCCTTCACCTCCACGATCCTCCACAACCTGCACTAATGTGTCCCAGCGCAGCGTTCAGCTGTCTTTGCAGCAGACATTTGAGCGCAAGCGCAAATACAATTCCGCCCACCCACATGCACAAGCCCTAAACGTCCACATCTCCAAATTGTTGAGCCTGGAGATGCTGCCCTATAGACTGGTAGAGACTGATGCTTTCCACAACCTGATGGCGGTGGCTGTCCCTCGGTACTTGGTCCCCAGCCGCCACTATTTTTCCTGATGTCCCGTCCCAGCCCTACACCAGCACGTGTCACAGAACATCATCCGTGCCCTGACCAATGCTGTTTCTAAGAAGGTCCACCTAACCACGGACACGTGGACAAGTGCTGCCGTGCAGGGACACTATATATCACTGACGGCACATTGGGTTAACTTGGTGGAGGCTGGGACCGAGTCTGAACCTGGGGCCACTCATGTACTGCCCACACCGAGGATTGAGGGGCCTACCTCGGTCACGGTTTCTCAGATGTACTAAGCCTCTTCCTCCAACCCCTCCTCCTCCGAATTACCATCCGTGGGCACAGCGCCTTCAGTCGGTAGCTCTAGGCGCAGCAGCAGTGCCGTGGGTAAGCGCCAGCAGGCGGTGCTCAAACTGCTGAGCTTAGAAGCCTGTTTGGGCGAAACGGCGTCGGGAGAAGGGCGTTGCTGTGACGGTCTACCAACTGTTTATACCCGTGATTTCCAGAGGTCTGGGTAACTTGTTTTTTTTTTTTTCCCCTATTGGTTTGGAGTGTATTTCCTATATATATATTGATGTTGTAGAGACTTTTTGTCCTCCTTTTTATACATATGTTAAATAACACTCTGGGGAGATTCCATATTAGTATGCCCTGATTGACCTCATTGTGGATTTGCACCTTTTTTGCTGCTATATGTTGTGTACCTGACACGGTGACGTCCTCAATTTTTGTCCTCATTCCTCTGCTCTATACCAGTACCTTTATGTGAGATATTTATCCTGTGTTGGATGTTTTTATGTATTATTTATTAATAAAGTATTGCTATTTGTACAATCCACATTACGGACAGTTTATTCTGAACCGTGTTTATAGGTGTTGCTGAGCTTAGGTGACAAAAGGCAACCCGCCCAAGAGCTGTTACAGGGCATCCCGGCGCAGACCGATCTGTGGCTGGCACCGCTGAAACTCAAGCCAGGCATGATTGTGTGTGACAACGGTGTAACCTGGTGGCGGCTCTGCAACTTGGCAGACTGACACATGTGCCATGCCTGGCCCACGTGTTCAGTCTCATAGTTCAGCGGTTCCTCAAGACATACACCAATTTGTCAGATTTGCTCACCAAGGTGCGCCGCGTCTGTGCGCATTTCCGCAAGTCAACCACAGATGCTGCCACTCTCAGGGCAGCGCAGCGGCGCCTACAACTGCCAGCTCACCGACTGTTGTGCGACTTGCCCACAAGATGGAATTTGACATTAAACATGTTATCCAGAGTTTACCAGCAGTGCAGAGCGATTGTAGACTGCCAGATGTCAACTTCCACCAGAACTGGTAGTCAGTGTCAGTCAGCTTCCCCAAGTCTACAATGAGGAGTGGACGTGGATGTCTGATATCTGTCAGGTGTTGAGCAACTTTGAGGAGTCAACACAGATGGTCAGCGCGATGCTGCATTATCAGCCTTACCATCCCACTGCTTTGCCTGTTTGAAAAACTCTCTGTTCAGCATGAAGTCAGAAG